>QYTT01081551.1:19809-32278 GCA_006980735.1 Dasypogon diadema
CTGATGCATTTTAATAAACGCAAAAGATTGTTTGTTGTAAGAAGCTTTTAGAGGTCTGTGATGAAAATAAAAGTGGGCTGATCAGATGGATTTTAAGTGGGAAAAAATTTTAAACTATAAAAATGAAAAGGGATTCGATGTAAGGGTGCAGTCCTGATAACTAACGTTTCAGAAAAGTCAAGGATATCGGTTTAAGTGGTCCGGGGATAGTGTACAATAGGAACTAACTGAAATTAGTGAAATGGTGGCTTACTTGCAACATTTGTCAGGTTAAAATTTAATAATACTACCAAAAGATATTCTGCTGCATTACCAGAAAGAATGAAAGGAAAACTAGAATAGCTTGAAAAAGATCAAGAGCTCTCTTTTTGAAATTGACACAGTGGTCGCTCATCTCAGCCAGAGGATGGTAGTTCTATAGATGGACCGCATGAACAAAGAACGATCTTTTAGAAGATGACTTCACGTTCTCGTAGATATTTCAGGGGAAAGCTTTTTTAAAAAGAATGAAGCTATTTGGTTGTAATAATTCCAAAAAGATTAAGATATTTTACATATTGGTTAAGGCTACATTCCAGGAGGTCACGCGAAAGAAAAGAGGCATAACTAAAACGCCTGAAATTATTATGTGTTATTTGTAGTCCCAGGTCCGAAGTTTTTAGCTGTGTTAACAATCTCTTTTACATTGCTATTAAGGAGGATAGGCGATAGGCCATTGATATCAATATTTCATTTATAGCCTTAAATTTCCTCTCAGACTATTGCGCTGTATCCACAATAAGGCTGCTGAAAGATTTTCGTTAATTTTGAATGCCCCATCCTCCATCGACCCAAGCGGGCGAGCAGTGCTGTGAAAGAGTTTTTGAAATTGTTGCAAATCTTAGGGGATCGGGAAATAAAAACGAATTTTCCGAAATAATATAAAATGTTAATTTATTTCTAGGTTAATACAATATTACTCAATAAAATAACATAAAAAATTTCATTCTTTCACCTTCTATTGTTACAAAAAAAGTCAAAACTAAATTAATCTTACATTTCAGTGCGGTGAAAAAGTTTTTGAAATTATATTCATTAGGCATTATAAAAGTAGGCAGTAAATCAATTTATATACCATTTTTAATACTTAGTTTACTTTCGTTCCTGTTTTTGGTTTGTTGGTGCTGAGTCCTAGATGTTTTCGAGTAATATCTGAGGTAGAAGATCTTTGGAGCTTGACAAGGACGTCATGCGAACCCTGGCATATAGGACAAAACCCCTCGTAACTATTGAAGAGTTAGCGGAGAAGTATGGATTTGGTTATTCGACCATACATCGACACTTTCATGCGGAATAAGTTAAACTTATTTCCATCTATGAATTGTACGTTTTTCCAAAACTCAAGATATTTATGTTTATATGTATTAGCAAATTGTATATTCTTTTCTTCCTATCATAATTCACTTATCGCTGGTTTATTTCTACTTATCCGTGCTGTAGAAATTAAATAACGGTGCATTTTAGATGCCACATCACTTATCACTTACTGCTTTCTCTGTAAAAAATTTCTCTCAAAAACAAATAATTCTGGGATATGGAAATAAGAGTTGAGGACAGTAATACAAATTGGTCGAGATATATTTTCAATTTAGTTAACAATCTGAGAGTGGTTTCTCAAGAAGCCTATCTTAGGGCCTGTTCCAATCCAAATCTTCGTCTTCGCCATCGTCTTGTAATAACAAATCGTGACGTCAGCAAACAAGTTAGCTTGTTCCAATTCGTTTGCTTTGCTTGATTTTTGATATACCGTTCATCTTTTCGTTATACAAACTAGTCAAGCTCCAGGGAGTAGATATTTGACGTCACTAACTACTCTAAAAAGATGAAGACAAAGACGAACACTTGGTTTGGAATAGGTCCTAAATATAAACTTCGCGGACAGACGAGAGAATCCGAATATATGGTCTAACTTTAGAGAAAGAATTTCATGAGGCACTGAATCGAAAGCCTTGGAGAAATCTGGAAGAATAAAAATAGACACTCTGTCCGACTCTTATACCCGTAAGCTTGAGTAGGGAAGGGGTGTAGCTGTGATGAGCCTGAAACCCAGATTGCCACAGATAAAATATTATTAGAACGAAAATCCTCGGGATATGTATGTAAGACGTCGCTTTTTGGAAATAGGCACAATCAAGGCGGGTTTCACTGAGTTGGAAACCCGAGTAACGAAGGGACTTATATACGGCAAAATTACTGTTAAGGAACTTGGACAGATACCATTTGTACCAGTTGCATTATACTAAACAGAAAACAATGATCGTAAAGCTTCATCACCATCTACACAAGTTCTATACCAATGGAACATCAAAGGTGAGTGTACTAATTTTGATGCAACGACTTTTATCTGAGAATTATTATGGACCACATGGAGTTTTGAATGTGTGCAATTTTATGGAATTTCATGGCATTAAAAAAACTCATTGGTATAGGTATAGAGAAAAAAGACTTGCTAAAGTTCGAACAATTTTATTTGATTTCAGTTTTGGAGTTGTTTTTAAATATTTCTTTCTGCATTATAATTTTCTTGAATACTTAACTAGATCTAATTTGAATTAATTAAGAATATATAACAAGAAAAATATTTTTTAAAAATATTTTATATAGTGTTTGATTTCCTATCCTAAAAATATCTTTAAAGCATAAGATCTTCTCTCCATAAAATTGTAGTTCAATATTTTCTCTTAACCAAGAACAAATGTAAAACAACCAAATCTGAATTCACCGAATAAAATATTATAAATTTCGTCGTTTTAAACGCAATGCCATTAAATTTTAGTTATTGTTTTTCTTCAATTATTAAAGCTTTTGCAAAGTTTCTTTTTACATAATATCTTATTTATTGTGTGCGAGCTATGTTCTTCTTAAATATGTATATATAAAATAATTTCATACATTGGCTAAAAACAAATTATTTGTTTTTTTTTTTTTCGTTTTTTTTTCTTGAATCTTCTAACTAAAAAGCAAAAGTAAACTTACAATCATTCATATACACATATATGAAAAAAATAATACATTTAAAAAGTTTTGGTATTTGGTGTTTTCACTTGTTTATTCTTAATTCGAAAATTTTTGCCGAATGGCTTAGGTACTTTTGTTCATTATTTTTTCTTTTAATTTATTTTGTTTTTAACTATAGGGTAACTTTATATTAATAATATTTATATAATTGTAATTAGTCGATCTGAATTTGTTTTCTTTTCTTTTACTTTATATGATTTTGCTTAATGCATCGCTTTTAATTCTTATACTCTGCTTTTTCCTTTATATCGTGCATTGAACTGTTTAGTTATATACAAGTCAAGTAAAAATAAATATTGTTTTTCTGTTATATTTACATAAATTTATATATAAAATAATTGAAATTTTGTTTTATATATATAATTTATATAATTATACCAAATGTTTTCTTTTCTCTTGCCTTTTGAATTTAATACTTTGTTGTGTTTTTAATTTTATTTTTAGTAAGAAGGAAAATTTATATATTTTATAGGCATTTTCATGCGAATTTTCTTTATTAAGTTAAATGTGAGTAATTTAGTGAAAATTTATTAAAATATTTTTTGGAATACGTTGGAAGAATTTACAAATTTGGAACTACAGAAAAAACTAATTTTTTAATATTTTCTTAAATAAGAGACCAAAAATTTACATTATTAAATTAAAAAGCAACCCTTTCTTACAAAGATGAAAATGAAGTTGAAGCTGTTGTTTTGCAGAATAAATGTTACATCAACATCGCTCACGTAGTCCAGTGAAAGATTTTGAAACATTTCGGAAATGTGATTTTCACTAAATACAATGATAATAGTGTTTTATTAAATGTTTAAATCATATTTTTAATTAAACTACTGAGAGAGCTGTGGGAGAATCTATTATACAAACACAAAGAGGTGCGTATATCGTTTTGAGTTGTCGGACTTAGATTCAAATTCTAGGATTCAAGAATTGTGAATCACCTAGGATGACAAGAATCTTTTACTGGATTTGAAATCGCGAAACTATGAATGTTATTTAAAATTGGAGATGTGGGTACGGTGCGTACACTCCGACTCCTAGTAATTAATTTTCCTTTAAATTCACTAAGCTCATTATGACAGAAACTTTTGAGTATGAACGAAAGAATATTTAATAAAATTACGATAGAATCGAATATAGAAAACAAGGAACTCGCGGAAAATTTAAAGATAAAAAGATCTCAACGGAATTAGCATTAAAGCAAAGAAAATAATAGGTTTTCTTATTCAAGTTAGTCAGAACTTTTTCAAAAGTTTTGACTAACTTCAACTCTGTATCAGTTTGAATATATGATGAGATGAGGAAGTAGAAAGTAGAAGCGAAGTGTCCCGTATGCTTTTGATACAATATTATTGATTTGATTCCTTCACGTCAGAGTTTTATTAAAAATAACTCCAAGGTGTTTAATAGAATCGCAATACTCAATAGCACTTCCATTAAAAACTAGTGATGAAAAGTTAATGTTTGTATAGTATGGACTTCGATTTGGCCAGATTAAGTACCACATTATTATGTACGGACCATTTAGAAACCTCAGGAAGATCCGCATTCAGATCAGCGTCGTCAATTAGACCAACAGGCATGCAGATATACAACCGTAAATCATCAGCATACAAATCATACTGTGAACAACTAATTTGCTGTGGAAGATCATTAACGAAAGTAGAGAAAGGAAGGGGGTCTTAAATAGAACCTTGTGGCACGTCGAAGTTAGTTGGCAGGAAATATGAGAAGGAATTATTACATACATATCCTGGGATTTTGCGCTAGACGATAAGATGATATACGTTTGCACGCTGAACTAGATAATTTAAAGTTATTACGGAGTTGATCAATTAGAAAAATCTAAGGGAATAATCGTGGATACTTCATCAATGTCAACAGTGGTGCAAGTATAGTATTCTTTCTGCAAAGGAGATTACAAATTGAAATTTCTGCAGGAAATTTAGTTCGTATTTTAACAAAATTTGTTAACATGATATTATGTAATAAATTGTTTTAAAAACTGTTACAACTGTTACAATTAATAAGCTTTCCAACCAGGAGCAAGATTTCAAAGATACCATAATGCACTGAGCGAACTGATTTTATACTTTTAGGCTTTTACCTTAACGAAGGATAACTAAAGGTAGAACAACGACCCAAGCAGGCAAGAAAATGGAACTGAAAAAGAACGTCCCATTTTAGAATATTATAGTCTTAGTACAATATAATCGCTAA
Source organism: Dasypogon diadema (assembly GCA_006980735.1). Taxonomy (NCBI): domain Eukaryota; kingdom Metazoa; phylum Arthropoda; class Insecta; order Diptera; family Asilidae; genus Dasypogon; species Dasypogon diadema. The sequence goes on from QYTT01081551.1 coordinate 25,084, forward strand.
TATTTGATAAAAACTAAAAACTAAAACTTCTGTTGACTCTGCTACTTAAGAACGAGATAATTTTTAAATAGAACAAAGTTTTGCCTTATTGTAAATTCAGAAATCACAAATAATAAAATAAAACTTAATTGTAAATTCTTCCAATATTACTAAAAAGATTTATTAGTAAAGTGTGAAAAGACTACTTTACTCTGTAGTAGGAGTATTTATTAAGAAGTAATATCATTCTCTAATTTCAAATTGTAGTATACCTTCACCCATTCTGTCTGTATATCATTCCTTAAACGCATTTATTAGGTTAATGGCGATTAATAATATTCTAAAATTGTTTATTTTTGAAAATTTAAAATTTCTTACACTTGATATAATTTTATACATTTTCTTTTTTAGTTTTTCAAAAAAATCAGACTTTTTGAAAATCTCTCTCTAGCTACTGAAAATTTAAAAATATTTCCCTTCTCATTTAATCAGACCTAATTTAAAAAATTGAAGAAAACCAAAAAAACATATATATATATATATGTATGTATATAAAACAGAAATAAAATTCAATTTTTCTTTTCTTCCTTCTTATCCCTATACATATCTAAATAATTTAATTTTAGTTATAGTTTCAGATTTGTAATGATTTCTATTCAAGATAAATGAAATAATTCAAAAAATATATGAAATAAGCACAATAAATCCAAAACGTGCTTATTATTAGTATTTTTGTAATAGTTATCAATTTTGATTGTTCTTAATCGAAACATCTATGTACAAAATTAAAATATATAGCTTTAAGATAAAATCCTAATTTTGTATGATTTTAATAACTTTTTTAAAGGTGGTTTTCAAAGTTTTCATTAAGATTATTACAAGATTTTTAATATTTATTTCTGAAGCTCTTTGGAAGTGTTAATTGAAAAGAAGGATATACACTACTCCTTATAGTGGAATTTAATTGTTTTAAAGATAATTTCTGATTTAATAATTTTACATGCTATGGACGTTTCTATGTATTTCTCTTCTGTTTGGAGTTTAAAATATTTTCTGAACTTTTCAAACAAATATCTTGAATAATATAATTAGAAACTATTTTAAAAGAATAAATATTATGAAATAATTTGGAAAATAATCTAAATGACCGGTTGTTTTTGGACATGCGAAACATTTTTTATGATTCATTTTAAAAACACTAAAAATATTAGTTGAATTAATAAACGCCATTGCAATTATGTACTTTATAACCATATAAAAATATTCATTTTTCTTAAAAAAGCAATTTAATTGGATAACCGCTCTCGAGAAATTATTTGATATAAAAAATACATTAATAAATTGGAAAATATCACGAAATATGTATTTTTCGGGTTGACTGTACTTGGAGCTTTTGAAACTGCAGCTTTTACAGTATAGAGAAACTTTTCTTACAAATGGTTCAGAGCCTTGTGTAACTCTTGGATCAGGGACCCAAGCCAAACTAATAATTTCAACCGAAATTAATAACTGTTTCCGGTTCCGAGTTCCTTGTTTTTATTGTTGCTTTTATTGTTGTTACACCATTACAGAGCTTTTGATATAGGTGTAAATCTCGATTCAACACGTAAAGAGAGGGGTGAATTTGAAAATTGGAATAATCTGAAAACTATTCATAATATGTAATTAAATTGTTAATTTCCTTATAAGATTAGTAAAATATGATAAAAGCCAGTGAAGTGAGGTACCGTACCCAGAGATGGGAATTGGAGTAAATCCTCCCAACTAGCTCGGATACCAGCGTGAATCTATTTGCATTTGCTGTAAACAAGTGGAAAAGGTAAACATTTGGAGAATCGGAAAAAAGCGCCAAATTACGAATAATAATAAAGTGGACACGACATTAGTGGATACAAAGCTCGCTTGATGATCAAAAAGTGTGCATAACGAAAAGGCATCGATTTTGCAGAAAACATTTTCAATAGTGATACCGCACGATTCAATTCGGTTAGGTGTGGCTGTGAAATTTGATATCCATGAAATGTATGCAATTACAGCATTTCTTCAAGGAGATCTTACGAAAGAAATATATGTGGTTCAACCCGAAGGTTTTGAATGTGATGCAAGCAAGGTTTGTCGTCTGAAAAAATCGCTGTATGCCTACAGTTCCCAAGAGGTCTGCAAAAAAAAAAAAATAGGAGAACTATCGTTACAACTGTCGAAGAAATCCGTGAAACTTACAGTTCCTGAGCAGCCTGAGAAGAAAACAACAGCTTACGGAATCCGCGAATCAGCCGATGCAAATAAAGAAATGAATGTTCAAACTTGTTACATTCAGCAAAATACAAAATGATTAATTATAGCTACGAACAGTCTGTTGTTAGTCGCCTATATTTCAGTCGTTTCAGAAAATAAAAACTAAAAAAAAAGAGCAGTAATAAAGAACATTATTGTTTAGTATTTAGGAAAATTCATACATTTCAGCTGTTCATTTTACCACAAAAAATTGCAATAAATATCTTATTTAATGAAAAATTGTATTTAATTTTTATTTTAAAGAAGATTGCGTAGTATAAGAAAAGAATGTCTGGTGAAAACTAAATAATATTGATTAAATTTTTTTATAATTTTTAGATTCCTTATAAATTAAATTTTAAATAAAAAAGAGTTTACGGAACACAACTATTCTCATAATTTTTGTATGTTCCTGCTTGGCAAAGGATAGTAAATATTTCAAAATGAATTAAAAAAAGTTCTAATATTCGCTTAGCTCATTTATAATTTTTAGTGTCAATATTTGAAGTATGATTAATTTCATTAATGAATCCAATAATTATTTTGTTTCGCATTTTCCAAATTATTTTCCATTTTAGTTCAGTTACTCAACTGAAATAATTTAAATTAATATAAAATGAATATAAAAATTACCAACATTATCATTTGTATTATATGTGTGTTTCATAATAACACAATTCTTTCTATATTTACAAGATTTCTCGTATTTTAAAAATATTTATGTTCTCCTACTTCGGTAATATAAAGCTTTTTTTTTTGTTTACATTGTAATAGGCCAAAGATTTATGTGAATGTGACCACTGTCAAAAGTTTTAGGTAAATTCTAGATTAGAAATACTTTAAAAATTTCTGAAATTTATTAAATATTATGTCACTCAAATTTTTGTAGTTTTACAGGACACTTTACTTCATAATATCTGTCAATCGAGATTTATAATTTTTTTGTCTTATTAAATTGGCTCTAAAAGCCAAATTTTAAGCAAATGTTGCTCTTACTCATCAATATGTTTTTATTTGATCAATTATGTATGAAAATCTCCATAATTATCGATAAAATAAAACAAAACAAAACCTTTTGATTAGAAAACTAAAATTTGATTTATTACATAAGCTTTTGAAAAAAAGAAAATAGAAAAAAGGAAATCATGAAAACAACTGTATACCAAAAATAAATTTTGGAAATATGACTTTCCTATGCTCTCTTTAATCTACTTTGGATATATTTTCATTTTTAAAACCGCCTTACAGAATAGCCAATACCAAGAAGTATTTCATAGCATAAAGTGCACTTTACAGGAAAAATTAAAATTTAGTTGAAATTCTACGCATTAAGACAAATGTTATCCTAAAAAGTGCATTTAAAATTCTTTAAATACTTAAAAACTTAATTAAGATGTCCCTAGTAATGTAATGTAAGCAACTTGAAACTCGAAGAATTTTTACTTTATAATTTTCTTCTCTCAATTTTATTTTAATTTTAAAAATGTAAATTTTTTTTAATGATATGTACAAGTATTTTGCCTAGTTTAAAGAGTGTGTTATTCATGAAGTTCAAAATTTTGTTTCATGCACATAAAACAAATTCAATAAATTTGAATTTTTTAATGCATCTGTATTCGAAGGATTTAAACTGATAAATTTTAAATGAAGTTAGATTTTGGCAGTGTCTATGCTAATAAATGTGGGCTGAATGCTTTAGAGTTGCATACCAATAAAAATTTTCTAAGACGAAAATCAAATCAAATAATGATAATTATGAAAGGCAAATTATATAAAAAGGCTTACGTATAATATTAGCGTGTACAACATTTTCAACCTTTAATTTATTAAAGAAATAATTTTAATGATGGTAAATTTTTGGAATATTTATTTTAACTTTTCGTGTCAATAATTTATGTTTAATAATGTTTACTAAAGAAATAATTGTTGGGAATGTTAGTTTATCAACACTCTCCCCAAATACTAATACAAGAGCTACTAATCACACATGCGCCACATAGAAATTTATATTCCAAAATATAATTTGTCATTTGCCAAACACTAACTTTATTTTGTTATCATTCATATGCATGCACTTTAGAAAGATAAATACACACACATGCTTCATATCCAGCCAGTATTTGTTATATACTAAAAGTAAACCCATTTTTAATACCAAGATTGAAAAAGTTCGGTATGTTCAGTTTGTCTAATTCGTGGAGTGACCGACATTTTCATCTTCATCATCATTTTCACTCTGTACATCATCCGTGAAATATTATATTCAGAATATAATTTATATAAACCAAATAACAAGATGTATCACACTATCTGATTTTTGTAAGCATAATAAATGCATAAGGGATGATTCCATTTGAAGTAGAAATTGTAGCATCTAGAAATTTTCTATTTATCACCCTCAGTTTTTTTCTACATAGTTTAATAAAACTGTCCATTACTCAACCTATTAACACCAACTGAGAGAAAGTTTCGAGAGTTTTCGTGCTAAAAAAATCCATTTTTTGTTTTTCATAAAAGTTCTCCTGGAATTCGACTAAATAGAGGATTCCGATACCTCCAAAATACTTCCGTAACGCCTCATCATTAAAAATAAATGAAAGAAAAACATGTTTGACAAAAAAAATTGTTATGTTGAGTTAAAAAAGCGATTTATACGAACAAACAATTAGAACTCTTAAAAATAGGAATTCTTAAAACTTGAATAAATAAATGAACAGTATCAGCTGGATTTGCAACAATATAACGCTTAAATCCACACGGTACAAGGCGTTAAAATCTTTTATCTGGCAATATTCAAATTGCTTGACAAATTCAATGGCTGTTTCTTTCCTACCATTAAAACCATTTTATTTATTCACTGTTAGAAAAAAATCTTCCTTTACTGGTTTCTTTTTATTTCTAATTTTTCGATTGAAACAAAGAATATAACAAACAACAATTTTAGATATTTACGAAGTTCTTGGAAAGAGATAGGAAACAAATGTATAATCGCTTCACAGAAAATAATTAAATAAATAAATAAACAGTAGATATCATTATGAATTAAATTTATTGATCACAACTAACTAAACAAAATACAAAAGAATATGAAGAAAAATGTGAATAAATTGATAGTGGATGTCTTTGAAATTAATCAATATATAAAGCTAATATTTCGTCATAATTTATTGTATAATTTTACAACGGTACAAATTGCATAACAAAATATATTTAACATAGTGCACCATTAGAATATAGCATCTTGTAACAATTGTGGTAAAAGGAATAATATAAATATACAAACTAAATTTTATTTCAAAACATAAGTAACACAAGCCCATGAAAAAACTGATGGCTTGTATGCATTTTTCTCTAGTATAATAACAAAATTCGGTTTATGGATGTTTAAAAAAATCGCATTCAAATGTATAAAAGAATAAGATAGTGTTCTCCACCTATAAAAAGAAAATATTTAATATAAATTAAACTCTTTCCAGATATCACAATTTTATACATAAAACCCAACGTCATACTGCTTGAACGAAAAATCTTACTATGTTTGTTTTAAAGTGACCGAAGTACAAGAAAAAGATAAGAATTAAAGTCAGCTTGTACTGAGGAACTTCTGAAATCACTAAAAAAGCTCACAAATGCATTCTGTCTTCGATGAGACTATATAACATTTTACTTTTTGATTTATTTAACGTGACATTTTATAGCAAGTATTATTATGTTGATCTTCTTTTTATTTTTATATTTAGCTTTCAACAGCGTTCATTATAATTAACAGATTGAAAATGATTTAATCTTCAGTTTCAGCTCCTTCAGCTCCCAGTGAAACATGCTACAATGTTAACAGCTGAAATAACAGCTGTTTTCGTCGACTCACCTAATTTTAGTTACATTATTCAGCTCTTTTGGTATTGGACGGTGAGAGCCCCTTCTAATATCCAAGATAATAAAATCTATGATATTACTATATAATATATTCTTTGTACAGAAACATAAGATATAAACGAATAAAACATTTCATGTTATTAGCATAACAAGATCAGCAAAAAAAAGGATATAAGAAGAATGTGGAAAAAGGATTGGTGATTCTAAATTAGTCGCGAGAACAAGTTGGCAGTGTGAATGAAGAATAAAAATTATATGAAACGCTCCATATCAGGCGAAATTATTTATTCCCCTGCATGTATGTAGCTGTTAAAGGTTGACTTGAACATATTTTACATGAGCTCTTCCGGAAAAAGCAACTAAATATTGAAGATTTGATTGATTTTCTTTTCCTCAAATTAGAAATGTCTTTTTACTACATAAATGTTTGAGTTGTCTGCTTTGCATCGACATATTTTGTTTTTTGTTATTGCGAATGTTATAATTTTCAACAATTTAATAAAATTCTCCTATTAAAATTTCCCCTCAAAAGACAGCTCTTAAGGTTGAATGCATCAAAAGATGTTTGATGATGAAAACAAATAAAAAAAGCGAAAAGCTGAAGAGAATGGCGCCCCTAGTGTGTCTCACAATGTGCTGGCAGGGGCACGTGTATCTGGCGAGGAAGCGTCATCGACAGGTTATCTTATCGCTAAAGGGAATCCTATCTCTGATAGGGAAAATCTTGTACCACCTCTACAGATGGCGTTACTTCCATACCCATGGAGATGGATCTAGAAGGATACTTCCCAAGGGAAACTATGCTGCCGGAATTAAAACCAAATTGGCACGACTTAAAAGGTTTTTTGTGTCGAATAATAATCACATAAGATTTTCCATTGTACAAGTGAGGCTGTACGAGTTGCTCAACTGAGAGTCCTATCGCCGACTCATTAAGCTGGGCTCAGTTAGTTAGGAATCTAGACAAATTAAGAGCTAATACAAGGAACGCATTTTCGCGACTATCTGCCAAGTGATGGCTCCGTCCGAGAGCAGTATATTGTGAAGTGTTTATTGCTTACAGTAT
>QYTT01081552.1:0-20482 GCA_006980735.1 Dasypogon diadema
TAAAAGGACCATATCTGGAGCTGGTGAGCTGCTTTAAACTCCTTAAGCGCTTTAAACCGTGAAACCTTTCCGCATCCTATTTATTCTGTAGCGCTTTGTTTCGCCATTGTTCCGATTTTCAATGCAACGGTAATACGCCTGTGAATTTCTTTCCATCTCGCATTATGCTAAAATTAAATTGTGAAAAATTGGCTCAATGTAATCTCCATCAAACTACCCGCTCCATAAAGTGGTAGCCTGCCTGACTGGAAACTCTTTTAATTAAAAACTTAAATAATGGAGAGGTCGCTCTCAAAGGATTCAGAGGAATACGCTATTTCGAAATTCATGCACAACTTTCAGTTAACGCTTCCGATAGCCTCGAGTACGTAGGGTGGTTACCCCAAAAAAGGAAGTCCAATCGAAATTTCTGTTTCGTGCACAATGATGCGAAACCTTATGAAAATATGCTCGAATCGGACAAGTTATAATGAACGTCGCTATCAACTTTCCTACGGAGGTTGCATTTTGTATGCGATAGTGGATAGATGGATGGATAGCTTGCTCTCGTGGTATGGGACTATTTGAAAAGATGAATTTTTCGTTAGAATTTTAATGCGAACATAGCAGAATAGTTGTATATAGTTGGCTATGAGGAATGGCTTTTAAATTGGGGAAGTTAAAAAAGTCACTCTAAAAGGTTTGGTCAGGTTTAGTTTCGTTCATTTTTTAAAACTTTGAATAACGTTGCCTTCAGGCTGACAAATATCGTTGTTATCTTCTGGGATCTCGTTAAACCTCATTTGTAAGACTTGTACAGAGAGTGCCTCGGTTTGAGGTGCTAATCCTTTCATTAATTGATTGGTGATTCCTTGGCTCGTTCCAGCTGTACCTCATAAGCCCATATTTTTCAGATTTTTACAGAGCGTTTTAAAGGTCTGGATTTAATATTTTATAAAAATATCAATGTTTGGCTTCTCCAATCCTGGCTGTAGTTAAGTTCCTCATACATTTGTAAGCAATACAATTTTCCAAGGTTTTATGTTATATATAAAGCTTATATAAAATTTCTCGCTCAGACATCACATCTCTGAATTTAGTTAAAAACCTGTGACAACCATTCGGATTGTTAGTTCGAATTTGTATTGGAGCGTACTAATCCTATAGGTAAATATTTAGAGAATTTCTTAAGAGAATTTGATCACCTAACCAGAAACAGATGTTCAACAAAGAACAGTACACTCCGCGTAGTTCTGGGCGATTAACATTTTTAGTATCTAAAAATGATGGCTTTTTCTCGAACGTTAACAAATATGTAGGACATAAAAAGAAAGTCATATTCGAAACCTGATGGTTGGCTCAATTGGGATTTAAATAAAACTGCCTTAGAAATAAATGCAATAATAAGATCTAATATTGAAAGACCGGATGCTTTAAAATGGACCAGGCAAATTATTGATAACACTGAGGTCGAGATATTGCAGCAGAAATTTGAATTCTTTGGAAGCCGTTCTATCGGAAATTTGGTTCTCGCTCTGTCATCATTTTTTAATTATTTATTATTACTTATTAAAGTACAAGCGAGCATCTCAAAGATTTCGTGAGTTGATCCACACCTTTTGACCTTTCGATGGTCAATGGGCTTCCGACACATTTTACGTCATCATCCTTATTAGATCTTTTTTTGGTCATACATCTGGAACTTCTGGTTTTTCCTACGATCCTTCTCAGTTTTCTTAGTTTTTTCCTACGATCTGGGAACTATTGATCGCAAAGAACAATCCTTCTCATGCTATGATTTTAAATTTGATGACCATAATGGTCTTTATCTGAGGTAAGTCTGTTATCTTATTTCCTCAGATAAACAACTTCACCACTTAAAACTTCTTGTTAGCAGCCTATTTAGCAATTACGTTCCAATCCATGTTTAATGTTAGAATTACAAATTTAATATCTCACCGTAATATTTCATCTTCCGTCTTTAACATAATATTGTGAATTTCGAAATTCAACGACCCAAGATCAACTTCTCAAACTAAATGCAATTTTTTATTACGTCTGCACCGTAGGCAAAACAGAATTTTTATCCATACAAAACTCATCAGAAGTTAGTAAATTTGAAATAATCTCTTAATGGAGAAAAAAAATAAAACACATTAAAATCGAGGACTTAAAAAATTCCAATTACACGCGAGAACACCTCTCGAAGATTAAAATTCGCAAAAGCAATTTTTACAAGCAACCTACCCTCTCGTACACCGAATTTCCACTATTGGCATGAACATGATCAAATTGGACAAATATCCTCTGTAAACGCAAACATTGATTAAACTCGGACAATATTTAAAACACAAAAACAGAAGGGCCCTCGATTTCAGTTAGAACGCCCGACGACAATTGACATGTCGCACTAATTGGAATTGTCATGTACATTGTTATGGGGTCGAATCCATAATCGGACGAACCGCCCAGTTCTAGGACTGAGCGCACAGGACCTTGCTTTACTGCAAACATCGAAATTGCTGGCTTTTACTTCCGTTTAATTTATTTATTGATGCAAGGAGTGCGAACGAATTTGGAAACTTAATTGAGGCAGAGGACCTTATTGAACATCGTGAAAATGGGGATCCAGTCCATGCCCTGCATGCGGAAATGCACTTTTCCATGGAGCGAAACTAACACTTTTCAACTTGGCTAAAAGACCATCGAATTTCACAGTCTGAAGGATATGCAGCACTTCAGCGACGTAAGTAGCCATAAAGTAGAATCAGCTTCCATTAAAACGAATATTAAAACGTCTGGTTCATAACTGATGAGGCATGAAAACTTGGATAGATGCTCTCCTGAACTCGTCCAGTGTCAGGGTCAGAATTCAGGATACAGGCACTATAGAATTGTGGTTAGTTTATTTGGATTCCTTGTCTGAGCCCATGGCGAAACAAAACAGTCTCTCAATCATGACAGAAATTTCCTCTGCGTGCAACAATACTTGAGATTTTCATTTTCAATTTCAGCCATGCATTGAAATGGATTTGAAAGCAGCAGGATCCAGCAACACCATAACGTCATAGCGATATAAATTGTACGTGGATATAGTAGAGAGCCAAGTCTAGCTTTAGTTGTGCTGTGCCTTGAATGGAGTGCGTCTAGACATCGTATCAACCCAAGAGCCCTTGTGTGGCTTTTGAGTTTAAGGAAATCGATTATCTGCAAAAATTCTATTCGCTGTACAGATCTGCGCTTCTAAGGGCCTAATCTAACTTCTTAACCTAAGTGAGAGGCCATTGAATCTGACTCAAGGAGCTCCGCAATCTTCCATTGTCATTAACTTTAACTCGGAAATAAATGAAAAGGAGCGTTCGTTTGCCTTGTGATTTCCCTTTTTGAGCGACATTCCGTTGAGCTCCGTACGATGGATGCAAGCTTTCTAAATCTGTGAATTTTCCTCTTTTAATTTCTCGTAAACTCGGAAAGGGTTCTTAGCTCGGACTACTGTGAGATTTTTGCGATCTTCTCAGCGTTTTCTGGGCTCTTGACATATATTCTCAAGCACTATGTACTTGTTCCACTCATGGTTTTACTTTTTCATTTCGAACTTGACTCTATTCAGGACATTTATCTTACATCCTTATGGATAATGAGACATTTTTCCGTATTAAAAATAAGGTTAGATGCATGTGGATGCAATCCAATCTGTGTAACTTGAAAATATTCTGTTTCTCACACTTTTAATTGAAACAGATGTACAGATATTTTCTTGGTTTTATTTTGTAAGTGGCTTTTCCTGAAGAAATTTCAAAAGAAATCGGTTAAGTGGTATGACTTGTACCTGAAAGTATTGGATTAAAAGTTCTGGAAAGCCGATAGGAAAGGATGTATTCAAAATAAAAAAAATACACACCTTTTTAAGTATTTAGAAAAGATTTTTTATTGAAATAGAAGAAAATCTTACGCCTTGGGTCCAGATAGTTAGTTGGGTGCTTGCTCAGTTTCAGGCACATTTTTAGATAACAAACTCCTCGAAAAATGGCTTACGATCATATACTTGAGCAATTTTTAGATGCAATACTTCTTTCATCTTCTATGCCTCAAAGAATGGCGTATGAAGCAACATAAGGCATTTTTTAAAAGATATATTGCCATGCAATTTTCTGTCTGTTAAATAGAAATATATGTATACATTAAGCAACTTAGATACATTAGTTGCCTTCAATTTGCCTGAAGTGATTTTACTGGATCCTACAAGATTAGCAATTATGTGCAAATAGTCTGGTAATATGATGAAAGGAGTCTTAATATTCAATAAGAGTCAACGCGTGCAATGCAATGGCGTGTTTTGATAAGCTTTGTGCGTAAAGTCTGGAGTTTTTTAAGGATCTTTTTTAGACCAACTACGACATAGTTAATTGTGTAAAGCATGTCGATATTCATTTATACGCAGATTTACTCCGCTTGAATTGATCGAGAATTGTGTGAGCCGCAACAGGTCATCAGACATTGAGACAATGGTATGCTATATGCTATATGCTATAAGAAAGGAAAAGTAATTTTCTCCTATGATATTGAACTCATTTCCAATACCATATGACACGATTATTCTCCCGCACTGGGAATAATCATGTCGATTTCTCTGAAGCCGTATTTATGAATGCTTGCGGAAGCTATGGCTTTCTGTCTCTAATACTCTTCAGTTGACTCGTCTCCTAGTAGTAAAATCTCGCATCCTTCCTATTGTATTGCACGGCGAAATTATATATGATGACCTTGAATGGCCATCGAACATATATATCAGTATTTCCTCTGATCCTTGGTTGTTCATTTCATCGTAACTGCTCGTAACTACAGAAGGATTATGTTCACGCCGTTGATCAAGCCTAATAAATTTTGTACGTTGTCAACTCCTTTCTACTAGTCGTCTGTTCTTCGTTTACGTTATCAGATTATGGATTGTCCTTCCTGATAACGATATAGTGCGGCTGGGAAATAATGTTTTTAATATTTTCTTCAAGAGTTTTTTCTAACTTGGTCTGAAGTATGGAGGCCAAATGAAAATTGACATAGCTGCTCGGGAATGCATATATGTCTTTACATTTAAATTGTGGGGTATGGTAGCAATCTCTATTTTACCATTCGAGTAAAAGTTGCTACGAGGCACTAAATAGTAGCCCTAAGCACAATTCCTACTCATTATGATTTTTAGAGTGATGCTATTTTATCGATATTTCAATGGACAATTTCCAATAAGAGGCTCTGTGGTTTACAGACACATTTTTCAACCTCGCTTTAATTCACATTGGCAATAATTTGCAGACAAGATTTGGTTGCACTCTTAAACTCGGTCATGTCTTAAAAGACGTCTTCTGTGCTTCCTTTCATTATGAGCTACCGACACCGTTTCCACTTAACTCAATAACTCAAATTTTCTTCTGCCTTTTTATCAGTTTCCTGGGCTTTGCGTTCAGCAGCAATGAACACCTATAATTGATGCTACTGAATAATTATCCAGGCAATTTAAAAATATTTAACTCCTCAAGAGAAACTAGTACCATAATCTTAAAGGGAATCGTGACATGCAGCTTTAAAGACATTGTGAGACTATCAAAATTGAAATTAGGCAGAACACACGAACGGTTGTCTGGAATAATCCCAGACTTAAGGAATTCTCGGATGCATTTAATAGGTACATCACCTGTGTAACCAACCAGGTAGCATCAGTAGGCAACATTCAATTCTGACCACTTGTTGCTATTCAAAATCGGCAAGGTGGAATGAATTTGCTCCCATGTTTGACGAATTTAACATGACAGCTGGCATCCAATAAAGCAAAATTGGGTGAACGTGACGTGCTTAATGTAGGGTGACGTTGCTATTGAACAGGATACTGTGGTGGCATGTTAAATACCTGTCAACGTAGTCACGCAGAAAATTTCAAACTTGTTGGAGGAGGTGCAAAGAGCACTTCCTACGTACGATGTTTCGCATGCCACTTCACTCCCCAACAATTCACCAAAAAGTAAATAATGAGTGAAAGTTAAAAATTTCTGTTTCAATTACAATTGGGGAGATAAATTGTGAGAAATTTAAAATTGGCAAAGGAAAGCTGCAAAATGGGGTACCACCTAACCTACTTATACCTTTTGCGGGGCGAATCCTCATTGTTTTTGCATCGTTGGGTGTCGATTTCTGCAGTGAGATTCATTAGGGAAGGTGCAGAAATCGCTAATGGTGCACATTTGTGCAATTGTGAACATTATCGTGTTATCGGTCCTGGAAAAACTCACAAAACGTTTTGGAAGAGAAGCACGTATCTGCCATTTAAGTAAATTGCCTGTGCCATTATCATCACTACATCCCTTTATTACTCCGCGCGGAATATAAGGTAGATATGGTGGCAATCCGCAGGATTTGCTAAGTTGACAAATGTTATCTACAGTTACATTTGCATTCGTGCTCTCAAGCATTAAGAGCAGACGTGGCTTTACAGTAGTTCTGGTGGAAAAGCGATAACTACGAAGAAAGTACCTACAATCTCGGGACTATTCTTGTCCAATTGGTGTAAACCCTTTTTATGAGAACTTGCAATAGATTAACCCAAATCGATTTGAGGCACTCGTCTGTATCAATTTTCTATGGGGTTTATATGAAAGCAGGAGTGCAATGCAATTTCTTGCACTTTGTTGCAATATTATCGTGTGCTAAGGCTTATTTTTTCCCCACAACGATATCCTGGTATCTCTGGAGGCTGGCCACCGTAAGGGAGAAATGCGAAAAACAGTTAAATATAATTCATCATTTTGAATAATTGGATTTTTGAGATCTTTTTCTAGAGGCATTTTGATGTATTAAATTTCCCTGGTAAGTAGATTTCATCAAAGTGGGTAAATTGGTTTTTACTTTCGAGTATCTTCCTTAAAGTCTGCTCCACTCATTTACTCCACCAACTGTTCGTTGTCCTTTTCGTGTAACGGACACGGCTCTTAAAATTAGAATTTTCTCAACTGAATAGAGGATGTTATTTTTAGATACATAATTTGTATCCTTGTCCTGTTGAATTTCAGATTTTCAGTCAATTCAAACGTTTCGATAGCACTGATAATAAATATTCAGCATAATTTTTAAATTCATTGAAGTCAAGCAATTATTCACACATTGACCGTATCTTCGGGATAAAATCTGAACACTCAGTCTCTTCTAGAAATACATATTGCGGTTCAAGTATTCGTGGCCTCGAAGGGTTTTGATTAAAATTTCCTAGAATCCTTTTCCTACCTGACACCCTCAATCTTTTTTGAGGATATAGAAGACCCTGTCGGAACAATGTCCTCAAGCAGTTTGAAATAGTAATTCGAAAAGTAAAGTGATTTTGCCTAGAAAAGTGAAAATGTCAAAAATTTCTATAATAAAATTTTTAACAAAAGGTGGATTAACACCGACAGAGATCAAAGATCGCGTATAGGGTGAATTTTCTTGATCGCCCCGGAGAACCAGTGCCGGAAAAAGCGAAGGTCATACAAAGCACCACCAACGGAGAAATCGATGAGGCAGTATTTTGAAAACAAATCTTTGGACTATTATTTTAATGGTATTAAAGCACTTATTAAAAGATGTGTAAAATGTGTTGAGGTCATTGAAGTACTATAAACTGGAAGGGCGATACTATTTGCTTTACTGTGACTGCAACAAAAAGCAGTGACAGTGTGCTTGTATTTTCACATCTCTTGGAATAATGAAAAGCCCCCATTAAAATTGTAGAAAACCCACAACACTGTGTTTCGTCACTGGGAATTTTACTGACAGTTAGAAATATGTTGGTACATGCCTACTGTTTGCTCTAGGACTTTGTCAAAAAAAGGCCTCAGGCCAAGATAGGAAGTTTGTATTAGCACACCGATTCCTTATAAATCTATTACTTCAATGGTTGAGGTAAAGGGAGAATATTTCAAAAAATAACCACTGTCTTTTTCTTTTCTCACTCCTCCTTCTGCCTTAGGTCACGAATACTTGGACCACACTACGTAAAAGTAATAAGAAATAATCATCGGGTATTTACAGAATTTAGCAAAATATGTAAAACGTAATCGGAAGTCTAAAAATTACTGCAAATTAGAGGGAATTGAATAAAATATATTGCTCAAATAGTTTTCCTTCAGGGGAAAAGTTGGACATGCTCTCTATAAGCAAAAATGGTGATAGAAGATGAGTATTGGACTTTTCAGCTGAATATTGATATTTTCTTGATCGTGTTTACACTTCTGACTTTTCTTTTTTCTCTACAAAATTTAGCAGAAAATTTTCCTCTAAAATCCTACGGAGCAATCTCTCATGTTTAGGAGTAGGAAATAATAAGGCTGCCGTCAACTGAGGATTCCCACGAATTTAATACAAAATTCCCCGAACACTACATGCACGTTCTCGTTTGGTAACGTTGACCAGGATGAAGTTGCAGAAGCGGTGTTCTCTATAAGATTTCGAACCATAAGTTTTGATGGTATTCATCACGATTTCGTCTTTTCGTCAAGTTATTACTGCTTGAAATTCTTCCTTTTATTACACATCTGGATGAAAAACATAAAAAAAAAACTTTGGAAAGTAATGCCACGGAATTTAGACCAATTCTTTTTATCTAAGGTATTCAAAAGGTTAATAAGTTCATAATTAACCAAATCCCTCGACTCCAGAAATTCTATGAACAAATTCCGATCAAGTTTTCGTGCTTGCCATAATTATACCATAGTCCTTTTTAACAATTACAGACAATATATGCTTAAATATGTATAATAGCTAACCAGGTCATTATCCTCACTGTGCTAGGTTTCACAAAAGCACATAGTGGGTAGACCATAGTGTCCTCATTAAAAAAACGACATCCTGCTTCCAGCTTAGTTAGCACACTTATTGCTCCATTAATTACGCATTGTTGTGTCGTTTATTATAAAATTGATGATATTTTCCTAAGGAAATTGCATGCAGCTTTCAGCTACAGAATTCGTTTTATCTATGGTCTGAGACACAATACTTTAATTCCATATTTGACTGCTCTCTTTTTACTCATGTAGATTACCGCATTATCCTTCCTTTTTTATAAAGACATACGGCAGAACAAATCATCTTCTGAAGGGGTGCTGCTTGACAGATTCTCATGGTACGGATTCAGAGCGGGATACTACTAGGCCGCTACTGCGAACTACGTTAGACCCGGTTTTGCAGCCCCGGAAGGGCGTATATTGTAGAAGAGCGTCTATGGCCAACCGGCCAACCTGTAACTCATTTTTAAAAAGACTGCAATGACATTGTACTTATTTAGGAACCATGGACGCCAAAAGACTCCGTTCTTGAATGGGGAAAGGAACTATTTTCTACCACCTCCATTATGGTGAAGAAAGTATTAAATTTATTTCTTATTTCACAGCTACATCGGAGGATAATGTGTAAACGGTCAAGGCGGCCATATTCTCGGCAGTCTTTACCTCCTCTATTACTCTGATCAACCATCTCCATCTCCTGAGATGGAGGACACCATTAATTATGCGACCTACAGTGACCCAGGTTACTGGCCTGTGACGCCAATACACAACACATCGTTTGAGAAAGCACTAATAGCAAACTTAGACAAAACGATAGAGCTAACCTTTGTTTCCAGGAGTCGTAGGAATGAGTTAAAATGATGAGAAGACCTAACCATCGGGAAGATCCACAAATAGTACAATATAGCACGCGAATAACACCGTTCTTCAAGTATACAAATGCGCTATCCGTAAGGCCAAAAGATGATGAGATGTTAAGGTTGGGAAAGTTTCTATTCAAAACACCTATTAAATATTCCATAAGGGCGGGGTTGGGGCTTCCTCGATTGTGTAACTCCTAGAAATACTGATGGCGGAATACTTCTCCAATTGCTTCGATATCACTGAAAATACAACCACTGCATCCATTCAAACCGCAGCTGAACTTAGCAAAGACTTCATAACAATCGACAAGGTTAAGTGGACTGTAAGTCATTTAAATCGCAGGGTATAGACGGAATTTACTCTGCTATCGTATAACATTCTGGCGATCTGCTTGTCTATAGATTAGAATACCTATTCAGATCATGCCTCTTGTTGAAATATACCCCGAAGTTGTGACAAAAGGTTAAGGTGTTTTTCATGCCTAAAGCCAGCAGAGTAGATCACATAATGGCTAAATCGTACACCCCAATAAGCTTAACCTACTTTCTACTGAAAACGTTGGAGCGTTGGGGAATTAGATTTTCAATACCTATGAGAATCACTCACACAACTTCAGCATGCGTTCATGAAAGAAAAATCTGTGGATACTGTAAAGGCATGGATTGAAGCCCTCCATTAGTGTGTGCACTTCGTAATAGATGGATCTCAATAGTGACTGCAGACAGGACAGAGTACTCAGCGGAACCCCGATTTTATCATTAGTGCAATGGGTTTTCGTATTTTATCACTAGTACAATGGGTTTTCGTAATGGACGATCTTTTGTGTGTAGGAGAATTCTTGTTATCATGTTTTAACAGACTTAAAGTAATGCTATAAAACTTTGGTTGTACTGATCTATCCACTGCTTTTGCTAAAGCTTTACATTTTTAAGTTAAGTCAATAAAGTGCCTCTGTACAGTAAACTCGATCTTGGTTTTCTTTTAATCTACCCATGTAAAGGAAAAAACTCTCCATGTGTTTGCTGAAGGAAGGTGCCTATAGGGTTGTCTGTTATGCAGACGATCTTATCTTTCTAGTAACGGGACCCCTTTGAAATTGAACTGTGTTGTTTGATGTGGTGTTATCTGATTGGTTGTTAACTGGACGAATGACTTCCGTCTCACCATTAACCCTCGGAAAACTCGACTTTATATTTTCTCCAGGGTATGGAAACGTCCTTCATATTTCCATCTATTGGGTCCAATCAGTTTTAACTAAAGGAATCAGTCAAGTATCTCGAGGTTATTTTGAATAAAGAAACTAAGCTGGAAACCGCATTTGGAGGAAAGGGCGAGAAAGACATATGATCTGATTTCGAAGGACCCCCTCCTACCAAGAAATATCACCTGAATGTCTCGTGAAAAAATCTCCTCAGGACCTTTTCTTGTATAAAAAGATAGGATTTGTGTTTGGTATAGTGGCAACAAAGTCACTTGCGCTCTCAGCGGGATGCCTTCCTTACTTGGTTATTGTAAAACCCCTTAACGAGTTCCAGATATGACCAGATATTGCGCAGCCTTTAATATTATCGCCATCATGCTAGCATTGCAACTACAGTAGCCCTCCAAAGTAATCAATTTTTGGTATTTTAATAAAGTTTTCATCCCCGGGATCAAAAGACACGCTTAAATAGCGTTTGTGTCGGGAGATGAGGATTTGTGTTTGAAATGTTTACAAAGTCATAATTGGAAAAGCCGTCAAATTTAATGCGCACCGGGGGAAGTTTTAGCAGGCCAAAGGAACAACCGACTGTAAAGCCCCAAGTATTATAACAAAAGAAGGAAAACAACTCCTGACAGTACAAAGAATTGCTAAAGTAGAAAGTCACTGGAGTGCAAAGTGTCAGTGGTGTTGCTGACAGCAGGGAAGCAGGGAGGGTTGGGGTGGCTTTGTGAGGAGAAAACAAAATTCCTCTCCTTTCTGGGTCCGAACATGACTGACGTGAAAAGGTCATTTGTTACATAATGAAAGTGTCAATAAAATTTATTTTGCCCGTTAAACAAAGGAAATTCAATCACAAAGAGCGAGAGTGAAAATATTTTGAGAAAACGAACGAAGTTGAAAAGAGTTTTATCGGAGCAGACTGGCTGGCACTTTGGTAGACGTCGACTGATAACTTTAAAAAATTTTCCTTTTTCGTGTTTGTATTGAAGGAATCAGAGGACCGGGGACGTAACTTAAAGAAATCATTTCCATTGAGACGTTTGGGACGTACGGCTTTTAGCGTCCATCTCGCTGAGAGGCAACTGCTGCTTGTTCTTGTTTGAAGAAAGTGTGCATAGTGGGCGGGGGTTGAAGTTGTGCTTATCTGCTGAAATGAAGACAGAAGAATGGACGAGTTTATTTTTGTGAAAGAGGACTGTTCGAGAATTGTTTCTTTGCGCAAAAATATCTGAACCCTACGAAGGACATAAATTCCTTTTTGTCGTAACGTGTTCAGGAAGAGTTATTATTATACTTGAGTGGGAGTGAGTGGACTTTTCTCAGCGCTAAGAATTGGTACACTTGAGGACTTGTTTGTTATCCATAGATGGAGTAGTTCGTTATACTACAAATGGTAAATACATCTCTACGATATACTTTTAAAGTGTGTCCCAGCGCTGGCTGTTGCGGGAATAAAAGGCGCTTCTACATAGATCCACATCAATTCTGCTTTATTTTCAGCCGGATGAGGAAGTGGAGTTAAGAGTGGATTCCATCTACAGCCGGGAACATTCTGGTCCAAATGATGCTTTTCGCATTGTCTACGCTTGATGTGTTCTGCTCCACCGGAATCATCTGTGAAAGGAGCAGCTAATGAAAACGTATCTCCCATCCGATATCATTGTTAGATGTAGTCAATGACTGCTAACTATTTCCAGTAGAACTGTGGAAGGATTACTCCCGCAACAGTCGCCGCTAATTAGACAAAAAACGAAACTTGTTCAGGAAGCCTGCAGAAGGAAGTGCACGTAACCACTCAAAGGGAACAAAGAAGTCTGAACGACAGATACTATAGAGCCTGGAGGCAGCGGCGGCACTCGCTTACCACTCACCACTCACTCCTCATATCCGCCACTGTTACCTTGTTAGCTTTTTAAAGTCAGCAGCACAAGTACAAATTGTTTATCCCTTGGGAAATTTCTTTTCAAGTTCCTGCAGCCAGCCGAGCTTCTCTGCCGGTCCTGTTTGTTTTTAATTAGAAAATGTAAATTGTTCACTTGTAGTAGTTTCATGATTCCGAATGTAATTCAGGAAGAAGAAGCCCTGCCAGGTTGGTTGCACAAAAGTTTGCCAGCATGATGAGTGCGGTTAAAGTCGCCGTTACTAACTGAAATTGCTGTAAACTTTTTCAAATTAAGGCGAACGTGACTAACCGAAAGTTGGGTCGGAGCTGGATGCAATTCTGTCCCAAAGTCACTCTGAACACGACAAGATATTAGACTTTTGTCGTTCGTGGATTCGGTGATTCGGGGATTAATTAACGCAATAAAAATAAAAGTTCCAATCACTGTAAAAAATTTTTATTTTCAATTGGAATAAGGTGTGAACGTAACTAGTTCAAACTTTTCGTCCCGCAGAGGTTCTTAAATTTTATCGCTAAGTACTCCAGACTGCAATTCCTTCGACTTATTAATGGGAATTAAACTTTACGAGAGTAACTAACTAACTTCACTATTATGAAATTTTCGCTAAAGTAACTCTGAATTGCAACAAATGGTAATGTTTAAAAACTGTCCAGACTACTTCGTACATTTTGAATGAATTGGCAGGTAAGGACTTAAATTTTAAAAGATTATAGGGAGGATTTTGAGGTTGGCTTATTTTCTCTACAGTGTACTCAGGCAAAAACTCGTAACTTGAAGCTATTCATTAACTTTATTATCTGTTGAACGTATCTGCGAGATTTGCATAAGTTTTAATGAAACGTTGATTCTGGGCTCAACAAGGAGGCTTAAGTAAAGTAACACAATCTTATGATTTATTTTGTACCGCCCCTTACTCGAACTTTTCTTTGCTTTTGAGTGCTCGTAACCAAATTATACAGAAATGCTGAGAATCACATTTAACTCCACCACCTCTTCGAAAAGTGATTATAGGCAGACAAACGTTGTGAAGTACTTTTGCCACCATGGGAAGATCCTCAGAGTACTGAACCTTTGTCGATGATTTGTTGTTAAAGGCTCTACAACAAACATCGACATACATTGAAAATAACATATGAAGCGAGATAGACAAGGAATTCGGACAAGGCGATGCTTTCTCATTTTTTGGGTTTCAGGTGTAAATGTTTTTTGGAAATTAGGTTGGAAGTATGCTCATGGTGCATGGTGAACGCTGCTCTGCCATAATAACCTGTTATGGAGGATAGACAGGATAATGTGGCGTGTCACATAGTACTTAAACAGAAAAATCGATTAATTGTGTTCGTATTGTCTCTGAAAGTAATCACATTGATTTAATACAATTAAACTCTCTTTTGGGGTTATGTAGAGGAAAAGGTCTATGCCATCCACAAACCTTGGGAAATAATAACGAAAAGTTTCGCCAAGTGGATGATCGACACTTACAGTTGTCCGGCATTGCATTCCATTTATATATAGCCTTAGTAGAAACATGTGCAATACATATGAGATTTTCATTTTAGTAGGTATTGGGTTAGTTGAGCCCATCGTCATTCCAAAATTTATGATGGGTTGGTTGAGACCGTAGCAACCTTCGGTGTCTGGTTAATCACAATTCCCTAGTTAGTTATATGGTCTTGTAGGCTAAAATTTAACCTTTTATCATGGCAGGTTAGTCACTCAGTCAGCTTTGAAACTACTTTCAACAGGTCCCAAACCGATTTTAATCAGATTTTAACAGGTCTCAAACAGTTTCTAACATCTTCCAAACAGTTTTCAAAGAGCTTTCATACCAAAAAAAATTGTGGATTAAATTGTAACATTTATCAAATAGTAAATAGTTCCTACCCTTTTCACCGAAATTTATTTTTACTTAAGCTGGTACATCATAGCTGATAGCAAGCATTCTAGCTAATCCGCCTGTTAAAAGGAACCGAGAAAGATTCTAGAGTATTACAACTGTTAGGCTATTTCATTGTACTAGGCCATCAGATATTTTGCTATTACAATATCGTCAATGGGTAGTTCCACACCGTACACGCAGTAATACTATTCTGAATGCCTAATATTGAATAGTTCTAAGCTTTTTGAGTTAAGAGGATTGAAACTAGCAATTTTGGAGAAAATTCTATTTTGGTTTGAAGCCTTCCCCTTCAAAAGGTAAGCATGCAAATCTGAGGAATTTCATCCTAGAGTGCATACATATGCACCCACATAAAAGAGCAGTTAAATTGAATATTTTTCCTTATGGAGCTTTATAAGTCAGATTTACCTAAACTTTAATTCCAAAATTCCAACACTCCTTATGCCCTGAAATCCTGGAACGTATTGAACCAAGTATACCTTCATTCCCTGAATGCATGTGACTATAACAACATTTTACACCTGGGCCAATTTCGAAACTTTTTAATCTCCCGAACCGCACCTAGCCTTAAAGCCAAAGTTTCGCCCACGAAAGGATTACAATCTGAAAACCAAATTTGAATTATATGAGACTACTACATTCGACGGGAATGCCGGCAGCACCAAAGTGGAAGGAATTTGGACAAGTATTCACACCATCGTGGGTGGAATAATTTAACAAAATCGGCGGTTTTACTGGAACACGAAAAGTTGAAAAGTTTTGATCTCTTCGGGAAGTTGAAAATGTAACGAAATTTAAGAGGGATTCAAAGAAGAGGGCGTAGTACTGTGTCTGAGCGTTCAATGTCAATGATGGACTGTCCTTGGACGGTGTTCGGGGTTGCAAACATTCGTCTTTGCCAAAAATGATCGCGCCGATGAATGTTGAAGTCCTTGTGGTACAGTCAAACTGTTTTGTCCTTGTAGCGTTAATACTGGGTGAAACACTAGGGGGAGTAAGTAAAGACTTTATCAGATATTCAAGCAGATATCAGTTTAACGCTTACTCGAATTAAGCAAATTTGAAAGAGCAGGAGTAGTTCCACAAATCGTGCCCTTTGTAAACATCCCTAATTGTAATGCAATTATAACCGCTCTGATTGTCTGCGTGTCCTGTCAAGGAGCACAATGGCAGAATGCATGCATATACATGGCCAGAGGGCATCAACATTCCACCCGGAGATATCCGAAACTACGACGATGGGTATCAAAAGGAAATAGCCTTGCTTGTGATCAAAGTGGCTAAATTGAATCTCTTAACTTCAGCTCATGGAACCAACCCCTTTTAAACCTATTCCGGTAAATAAAACTGCTAGAGTAGGTCTGTTCTGCTATTCTGCCTCCACCGCACAGAATTGTGAATTTTCAATGGCTGAAGACCACCAGAACTGTTTCGTACGGTGATGGAAGCAATATTTCAGTTCTCCTCAACGTGTCTGCTGCTCCGCTTGCATGTTAAAGGGTTAAGGCCGGTTCAACCCTTCCGTTTTGGTCTGACGGCTCGAAATTTATGTTCCATTGCAGCCCTTGTAAATAAGTACACTTCCTTATCTGGACAATTTAGCTGAAGCTATTTCTGATTTTGTGTACGTGCGCACAGGAGTCCTCTAAAAATATGAATAAAATATAAAGCGGTGCTTTTCGAATTAAGGACTCTTTGGAAGGCTTGCTTTTAACTATTGATTCATAGTAGGTGAAGTGGTCATAATTGCATTGATACAAAGTGGTACACGTTCGTGGGAATAATGTATAATACAAATAATTTATCACATTGGAAATTATGCTAAGTTAGCTAAAGGTGGAAATGGTTTTCAGAATTTGTAAGCATGTGTGATTTTCCATATAAGATGACGTCTAACGCGAATTGTTGAATGGATTCTTGGGCTATCTTATTAGAAAAATACATTTGCAATTTAAGGTTTCGGTTTTTGTTTTCCGTATTATTAGACACTAGAAGAGGGGAGATGTTCCGCCACCCTTGAATGTAGCTATTGCACCCGGGCTTCTTTACTTTTAAACTATAAAATTAGGTATAGGTCCCTAAATTTCCTCTGATTTCCGGCATATGCCTTTCCACAAACAAAAATTCTACAGTGTTATTTTTCGAGAACCCCTCTTGAGCTTCTTATGTCCCTATTTTCGTGGTAAGTGAGAAGCATTCTGTCTGGTGTCATAATCAGAGATAGTACACAAAGTTTCATATACAACACCTAGTCAATAAAAATAGAAACAGATGTGTCTTGATTAAAGGAATTACTATGTACTAAGGAGAGAAAGAAGCCGTTAGACTCCTTTATATTATTAAATTGTCAGAGTTGTCTGGGATCTCCTCTGACCGCATCCTCACCTTTTGAGATATGCATGCATTGTAAGCAAGTAGAAGAGCGTTACGGAAATTCTCTTTCAATTATGAAAACCGCGTAAGATTTTCATTGGAGTAATAAAGGACGATATGTATGGGGGATGCTAAACTGCCAGCCAAAGACCGCAATTTCATGAAGTTTGTGGTTTTCATGGAGGGGAGCATAAGGGGAATGCGAAGGTTGCGTGGACCACCAAACCACCACAGGACAGCTATCGCAATTCCTTGAAGTTTGGGGTAAAAAGAGAAAGGGTAGAAAGAGGATAAGAACAAGGGATGGATAAGGGATTGGTGGGCCTGAAATTCGGGCATCTTGTTGGGCGCCAAAGCACTCACGCATTACAATGCCAATATTAATTACTACATCTAGTGTTGAATGATACGACTCAACTGAAAGCAGAGGTGATGTATAAGGACGGTCTATATAGCTTGATGCAACAGTAGTAAAAACGAGATACAGGAGTATATTTCATTTGTTCAATATCTAGGAAGGAATTACTATAATATCGGGTGTGATCCTAAAATAATTTAAGTTGAGATGACGGGTTTCCTTTTGCAATCTCTCATGGGTCAAACAAAAGATTTATATTCCAAATAATTTAAAACAGTCTCAGATAAAGCGCTCTCAGAGGAGATACAGTCTTCAAAATGGACCGATTGGGTTGCTGGTGTGATTGTAAAACTGTCTACTCCCATGAAGCCTTTACGCAGTGGTTAAATATACGTAGAATAAGGTGTGTCTGTTTCCGCCACAGCTTATAACTATATATATATATATTATTAGGTGTTAAGCTTTCAGCACAAGTATCAGATCACCTCGGCGTCTTGAACTGCGTTTCCCAGAAATGATATTTGTTTCACTAATTTTGATCGTAGGGACTGTCAGGGTATATCGACACATGATGGATCACAGAACCGAGTAGAAAAATAGCATATTTCTTACTACTTAATACTTAAGCTTAGAAAAAGTGTAGTACAGATGATACATCCGCAAAAGAAAAAAGATTGTCCTTAATTCCTAGGAATCTCATGCCTCTACGGGCAAAATAATAATTGCTATGTTATTCCTGATGCTTCTTTCGTGCCGCCACTCTCAGAAGAAGCGGACAACGATATTTATTTATGTCAAATGGACTAAAATGCTATGTTTTTACCATTTCCTTTCCAATTTTTGAAAGCACTTGGAAAGATCTCCTAAGAAATGGTCCTTAATTTTTCACGATGTAACCCGAAAATGCCAACTATTTATGTTTTTCCCGGTGGGAATAATTTATGAGGAGAAAAGTTTTTTTTTTTTAAATCGGTAAACCCAAAGATTTAGGGATATACACCCTCTCGAGAGTTCATCCCATTTCGATGTGTGTATGCAGGGACTCAGCACGAACTTTTTGAAGGGCTTTAGAGCGATCTAAAACAATTACCCCGTCACCCTATAACAAAGCTGAAATCCTCCACTCAAATTGGGGGAGAGCAACATTTCTGGGGGTACTCAATTCAACTTTCGTTTAAAAACACTCAATTTGTGAACATGTTTGGGTCTAGGATAAAAAGAGTCTTATCTCCTTTTAAACACCCACCAGCCCTGAATCAGGACCCAAATCTGGAGGGAAAGATGAAAATTTATACTGCGCCATCACCATCTGCTTCACCACACGGGACCAGGGAATAAGCCCAATTCATAGAAGGAATAGAGCCGATGGCGCCCGCGGTGACGGAGATAGAGGTGGCGGGCTGCCTGCATATGCTGCCTATTTAACCGAGATAAAACGAAAGATTGCATGGAGTCGCTCAACAACCCCTTTTCATGTTTCTGATTAAATTTGCTTAATAACGTTGTAAAGGATTTTTCGAAATGGGAAAATTTACTTTTAAATTGAGATATTCTCGTGTTGTTCGCTTAAATGTAATTTTCATTCAGTCAGAATTAAATTATATGAAGATTGCTGCACAACATGCTAAACTGGTTCACGGGAAAAGTTTTCTGCTTGGATTTGGGTTTATTTGCTTTGCTTTTGTTTGGTGGGTTTTTTGAGATACTTCCGGGATTAGGTGGAACAGTATAGAGGAGTGGTAACTTTTCAACTGTGGCATAAATTAATGTTCATTGGTAAAAACAAAAGGGAATAGCTATACAAGAGCTGAGCTTGCAATATCTGCGTCACTGACGTTTTAATATAAATGGACGGAGGGTCAAATTTAAAATTTGAAACAATTCGGCAGTGGATAAAAACCTATTTACCACGTACACATTTTACGTAAAATCGATAAAAGCATTTAATTACGTCAATTATTTATCAAAAGAAATATATTTTAAAAAATTTGGTGCGCAATATAAATTACTAAAATCTTCAAAACAGACTTTAACTCAGCAAAATTGAAATTCTTTTTCACTGGTTAATGGGTTTGCCTTGCCTGAAAAATGTCAAATAAAGTTTTTAAGTTTGCAAAGGATGCATCTATCTATTCTTTCCTCTTATATTTAATGGAAAAACTTTTGGTATGAATAGCTGATATGCGTTTGTTTGGAAACACTGCGTCTATTTATATTATGACGTCTATGATCCGCGCTAAAGTGATGGTCGTTGCTAAGCCTTCTGAAATTTAAATGAATTGTTCCTTAACAATTAAAATTTTCCATAAAATTTAGAAATAAAGCACCGATTAACTTCTTGGAGGGTTTTGGGGCCTAATATGCATGGAAGACTGTTCATGACTAGCACAAACCTGAAGCAGCTCTATCATCCCCAGCCTGATTTCTAGAGTTCTGTTGATATTGTAATATTTTTCTTTAATCTATCTATCAATCAGATATTTTAGTATACAAAGCACGATAAAAAAAATAAAAACTGGGGAATGAACTAACCTAGAACTAAAACAGGGGTGGGTAAGCTGCTCTTCCTCCAAATTCTGGAGGCAAAGGGCCATGATAACATGATTTAAACTTAGTTAAGACAACGCTCGGTAAATTTTCCTCTCAAGTGGTGACTGCAAGCCAAAACAAGCAAAAAGTTTCCACCCTTAATGACCAAAATAAATAGCCCTGGACCACAAAAAAGCGACTAATTGAATCTCCAATTCCACTGCAGCAATCCTTAGACTACTCGAATGGTGGTGATTTGCATTCAGTAGTGGATGGTATCCAAGGAAGCCTGCTCTCCTAAAACGATGCCAGCGATGGCAGGCAGCACACCCTTAGTTTTAACCATCGCCAAGTTATTTGCATTCCCCGTTTGTTTATCTATTTGTGTGTTTGTTCCTGCAAATTGAAATGTCGACAAAAAGCTGCTGGACGTTGTCTTGTGTATTCAAAACGATTAAGCGGTTAGTGCAAGTAAATTTATTTATTGTTGCGGCTGAAAATTTAAGGACAATTCGAACGAGAAAATGGAGGAACAAAGTCATCAATTTTCTTCTTAACTTTCAACAG
>QYTT01081553.1:0-21344 GCA_006980735.1 Dasypogon diadema
CGAGATGCGCTTATCTGACATTTGTTTTGCCGCCATCGTGACATTCAGCATTTCTGCAGGAAATTGTGGAAATAAATTTTCCTGAGATGATTTTCTTTTTCCTAATTCGCGGCGGTTGTATTTTAAGTAGGCGTGGATTGCATAATCATTTTCAAAGAAACGATGAATTATTAAGGAAAATTTATATCGAGTTGATGGGGCACCGGGAGGGGTCTAATTGCTTTCGTCGGTTTTGCATGCAATCAAGGATGGAATGGTATTTGCTAATAGCCTAATGGAAATTACCTGAAATAGGGTTATTTAAAAATCCTGCGATACATTATGTTATAATTTCATTTGGCAATTAGCAGACGAATCTCCCCAATCTTGGAATTTGAACTAGGAACTTATATAGCCTACCTTTCCTGAGTTTAAACAAATTTACAGGACCAACGACGACCAAGCTAGTTCGATTTTTCAAAAAAACCGACGTTTAATAATTGCCATTTTTATTGTCATTTAATAACAATTTACAGTAGGTGTATTTCTATGCGTTTGAAAAGTATACTTGTCTCCCACTCCTACTCCATTGGTAGTTAACACATTGCAGGTGGGTGCCTCTCTATACAGGACTGTAATCACAGTCTCCCGCTTACAAAGTGTTAAGAAGCTTTTGAACCTCAACATGAAGATGGCGCTACATCTCATTGCTATATGGACCTCTCTCACTTGCGACACGAATGCCATCATAAGTCAAGGTGACGGCTCAAGCCATAACAGATAACACAACGCAACCTATTTGACTGGAGATTTGGACGTCATATTTACGACTGTAGGTTGCGGAAATAAATTAATGCGAAAAAGTAAGCAGTGTGTTTTGATTGTTTGTCTCTCCGCTCGACAATATTCTCATAAAGAAGGACGTTCGCTATAATTGGTGATCCCGACGTGGTCGGGGACACTACGACACTACGACCCTACGGATTGCATTATACTTCTTCCTACCCTACGATGGAAGCGACACAAAACATAATGTCTGACAACGCAATCCACGAACAAACCCAGAACTAATGTGCTCTTGGCACAGGTTGATGTAGTTCTAAGGAATAAGCTCCGACTCCATTTTGGAAAGGAAATCTGGTTAGGTATTTCACAATTGTTGAAACGAAATCGACTGGGAACAAAACTAGTATCGACATCTTGTTACTAATCTCCTTTTAGATATCGTAAGTGACATAATTGACGATCCACTTGTCGATGGTAAATACGACGCAGTTAAAAAACGAATTATTAAAGTTTTCGATACACGTTCGAGAATGTGGTTCCTTATTGTTACAGGAGCCGATATATCTACAGCTTCAAAACAAAATAAAGCAACGTCATACAAAGTTTGCGCTGCGAATAGATCCGATATAGATGCAATACAAACCGAACACTCGATTTAGGAATAGATTTCCCCTGATGGTTCGTCATAGTCGACATCCCGCATTTGATTATACTAAAAAGGCGTAGAGTTTTGTACATCACTCTTCAGACTTTTAATAAGCCTTAAACAAAAACAATTTACCAACCCTTTTAGAAAACTGCAACTGCAACTTTAATCAATCAACAAGGGCAGTTTCGCAGATATCTTGTAGAGGTACCCAGACATTACTAAGGAGTCCCGACGCTCGGTCACTGACCATTTGGCGCATCGCCACATAACTAGCGGACATCGCGTGGCGAAACCTCCACGTTGCCTTGCTGATGATAAACTTCTATCAGCCCGGTAAGAATCCCAGTTCATGACCCAGGAGGGAATATGTCAATCATCACAAAGCCAGAGAGCATCGCCACTTTTGATGATCAAAACAAGTACACAACGAGAAATGAAATACAAAGTCTACGACCGAAAATTATTAGCGATATACCACGCGATTTGACACCGATTCGACGGACCACAAACAATTGATGCACGCCTTTAAAAAAAAAAAGTTTTCGAAAACGCTCGCGGACTATTTCACCCGAGTGGAAAGGCAACAAGGAAGATCATCGCCAAAACTTTCATCTGATCGAATATGAATCGCAAAAACAAGATTGGATATCCCAAGTGAACGATTTCACCACATCCACGTTGACATAGTTATCATGCAACCATCTAAGAGATATTGTTATATACTAGCGATGATCGACGAATTTATCGGATGACCAAAGGCTTTAAGGACAGCTCTTAAGGACCGTCGAACCCGTCGCTGAAGGTTTTTATCCGACAACCATTACATCCGCCAGAGGCTCACAATTTCGTTCAAGATTTTTGGACGCTCTCGGGGAACTTATTGGAGCCCAAGGCAACTTGTGCACGACAACGTATTATCTTCTGTCGCTCAAAGTAGCCCTCATGTGCCACAATACACTATATTGGATTGAAGTTCTTCCGACAGTGCTATTGGGACTACGAATCAGTTTCAAAGAAGGTATCAAATCTTCGGCAGAACAGCTGGTTTATGTTAGTATGTTCTATCATTGTAAGGCGATATCTATATCCGCGTGCTTCAGGCATGATGATATCTAAATGAACGTTGTTGAAACCCATTTTGTTGTGGTTTTTTTGATACCTTTGAAACCTGGGATCGTTGACAAGAAATGGCACGTATCCATTGCAAGATGTGCGTTCTCATATTGTGTCAAAAGTACTTTTATTTGAGCTGTTGTAAGGTTCACCAGGATGAGATAGTCCATGAATTGTCAGTGGTTAGTTTTTGTAAATCCAAAGGATTAATTGTAGAAGGCATACTGATCACATTCAAATGAGACAGGGCGTCAATAACCTCATTTTTGGTTCCTAAAACATGTACAATCTCTGTTGATAACTGCGATAAGTGTCGAAGTTGTCTGGGCGATGCCTTCTTAGTTTCTGTTCAAATGCAAACCCAAGTGGTTTGTGGTCTACTCCGATCCCAAAGTTGTGACCTTCTAATGAATGTTTGAACAATTCGAAGGAGGAGTAAATAGCAAGAAGTTCCCTGACTTATGTGTTGAGCGTGGTTTGAATATCAGCCGCCCAAGGAATACACCTACGATAATATGTAGTTCGTAATGCTCAAGAAATGACGGAGCTCAACTACGGTTTCCAGGTACTTTTAGTTGATAACTGCTGTTGTTCAATCTAGAAGGGGTTTGCAGCCATTAGCATTTGTGACGAAGCCTAAGTAGGTCACCTTGGCTTGGCCGAAATGACATTGACGTTGATTGTTAGACCATTTTGCTAAAGGATTTATAGGCAAGACAGAAGACAAAGTCAAGATCTTTGAAGATACCTCCAGTAGACGTTGAAATGTCTGCGTGGCATTTCCTAATCCAAAAGGCATCAGGAGAAACTTAAAAGGACCAAACGATGTCGTCAGTTTTGGACTCTCTGGTGGCCCTGTGCTGACATTTTTTTTCGGACTGCTTGGATGTGTGATGCTCTTGAACTGTTATAATGTTGTTGCAATTGTAACCGTGTAAGGCAATTGTTTATGAACGGTTGACATACCGAACTCAGAAGCACATGAAAGTCTCCACCTCGTGAAATCAGTTTAGTTACACAGTCGACGAATTGTTGATTTTTAAGATCGATGACTAACCCAACTCCCTTGATGATTGTTTCATCTCTCAGGTTAGCTGTTATCCTTCGGCTAGACAGCATATTGCTTACCGACAGTAGCCTTTGACGGAGGAGAAAAGGACTTAGACATGAGGAACTGCAAACGAAACCCTCGTCATACCTTTTGTTCATTAGATCTCAATTCTTTTAGCCCCCGTTAATTTACAAAACAGAATCTAATCCAGTGCCTCCTCTCTCCTTTCGTTTAGTTCCTTTCCACGCCACACAGTTTGTCCCTTGCCCTTTGTAGAAATCATCAAGAAAAAGAAAAAATGTTCCCAATAAGTAAATTTTATTCATACACTGAAACCATACACGCGAATCCTCTGCGAAGGAACTTTCCATTGAAAGGCACATTCCTTTTTACGTAATCCACGCAATGTAAGAGGCATGCCAGTGAATAGGTTTGAATGTTGCCTGAAACATCTGAAATTAATTTGCAATTCAAGTTATTTTTGCTTGCGCAATAAAGAAATTCAATTGAAATATAATCGCCATTAAATAATATATTTTCTGTACACAGCCTTTCTCTTTTTCTAAATGGGGAACGAAAAAAAGAGACATTTTCATAATTTGCCAGAGTTGCAAGAGTTGCATGGGGAGCACAGCAACATTGTTTCGTATTTCGTCCCTTACACCCGCATCCATTTCCACATAATCCCAATTCACGTAAGTTCGGCAGAGTCCAATTAATCCCAAAAGACAAAACAAGAATTCGCAAAATATGCAAGAGCGCCCGAATTATAATTAAATTTATTCACAAATTAGTTGCGGAGCGCAGCTGCTCATTATAACTAACGACGAAATATATTGCATGCAATTGTACGGGAGGCGGGACACGGGACGGAGGTTGATGGCGGCGGCGACAGTGGCAGTCAGTAAAATAGAAATTTTCTATTAAAATACCACTAATACGAGGGCATGTTTAATTAAGAAAATAATTTTCCTTAACTCTCTATTTCCTGTCGCCATTTCTCGCCCGACTCAGTCAGAATAGTCGACTGGGGGCCTGGGGACTGGGGGTTTACTACTTCTGTGCCCGGAGCCCCAGACCCTAGAGTGGCGCTGGCGAGGTCTCATAGCACACCAAGCACCACCACCACCACCATCAGAGGTAGCATAATATTGTTTAGTAGCAGCAGCAGCAGCAGGCAGCACCACTTAGCGAAATAAATGTACGCGCCTCGGCCATGTACACCTCCATTATGTGTGCATAAATATAAATAACATTTCGTCTAATAAAATTTTCCCATAAAAACCATTTTCATGTTCAATTAAATTTTGAAATGGAAGAAACAACAACGAAATATGTAACTGTAAAAAAATAAATAAAAGCAAACGACTTGTAAGCGACATACATGGCGCGGTAAGTACACGAGTACGACAGCGAGGTGAGTACGTCAATGTGAACGTACCTTAATAATTCAGAAATAGCTTTTTTTGCTGTAGGACAGCAACAACAGCAACAACAACAACAAAAACACAGCAACACAACACAAAAACAGCAACAAGAACACTAAACAGTGTTCAAACAGAAAAGTGAGCCGGGACAGGGAGCAGGCGACGGATAGTTGTCTTGCTGAAAGTGGTCGTGCGACAGAGAGCTCCCTAGGAAAATGTAAGTAAACAACGAGCTTTTTCTTATTCAATTTAGAAAGTAAAGAGAATTAAAAGCACACATACGGCACTGTGCAAGGGTCGCGGCCGGCGGAACGATGCTCCGCGTTGCGATGCAAAAGAAACAAAATTAAACAAACAAAAATGTGAATAATAAGGCAAAATAGGACAAATAAAAAAGAATGGAAAAGAGCCCAGAGGTGAATAAATAACAAATTCCACTACTGCAAGAAGTTCATTTCAAATTCAATAATACTTCCCGGGGGGTGGGGGGGAGGAACACATCGCGGGCCGCGGGGCTCTTCCAGAAAGATAACAATATAAACGATGTATGTGCCGTGGCTGGGGAGCAAGCGTGTCGCAGCTTATGATTTCCGCGTTCCTCTCTTTTTAACGTATATTTGAGGCCGATTTCACATCCTCCTCCACCTCGCCGCCCGGTGTACTTAATCATTACCCGTTATTCAATCAAATTCAATTAAATGCTAATTATAAGAAGAAAATGTGTAAATTATGGCGCGTTGTCATGCTGAAAAATTTTCATAAATCTACCAGACTTTTGTAGATTGCTCGGTACATAGTACATTGCGCCTTGCTAGGCTAGAGCCGAGATAAGTGTGCACTTTTTGCTGTTTATCACTCGCCTGCCGGTAGACACATGGATTGGATTTATAAACGAATTTCTCTCTCCTGCTGATCGTGTCGTTTACGTTTTAGTTAGACGGTTCACGGGGGGTGAATATATCTGTCGCTATTTATCTTAGGGGTTTATTTTTACGCTCGATTCAAAATTAATAGGATTTCCATGGATATTTTATTGCGAAAATTTCCTTGTTTTGTATCTTAAGCACGATCATGAACAAGAAAAACTGTAAATGCATTTTCTAGTATGTTTCTGTTGCTACTGCTGCTACATAAGATCGATAAAATCCACTGCTTTTGCTCATCAGAAGGTAACAGGATTGGGTAAAGCTGTTGTTTCATTAAAAAAAAAAAGATATGTGAAACGATTTCAAGAAACATGCATCGATTTTGAAAGGAGCCCACCAGATGCATTGATATCTGATCTGATATATGAATGAGTTTCACTTTTAGAATGGCTTTAGACGTGCTCGCCGCATTGATAATGAATGTCTCTAAATATCATTTAGAGTCATTAAGAGGAAATACCTGTATGTCTGGTTCTGAAGTTTTTATGGAATCGATCAATATTGGCCCTATGCTTTTTTTCTGATTTCTTATATATGACAAATTGTGTTCGATTCTTGCATAGAAGTGTTCGAAAAATAAACTGCAGATTACTGGGTGATAAATTTAAATTTTCAAAATTTCTGTAGGTCTGAGAAAACTTTCTTTATCAAAATGTATTCCATATTAACAAAAAGAGCAAAGTAGTACAGTATAACAGTTATAATGTAAAGGGACTTCAAGACTTACTGTGACAGTAATGGTCTGGTCCCTGCTGCGTCATAGGAGAAATCACCAGCAGTTTCCATAATTACTGAATAATTTTTTAACCAGCATTGAAACTAGCTTAAAACAATCGGGAATATCCCCATAAGAATTTGTTTACAGTATAGAAAATATCTTTTTGCAGAAGGAACCTTCTGAACACCCAAAGATGGAACGGGTGAATTATTCATCTGCAAAACCCAAGGGCTCCTTATTGAAATGGCTCCCATTGGGTGGTACAAATCTGAAGCATTCTTTGGTGGCGTGCGTCGTAAGGCTCTTTGGCAATAGCAAAAGAAATAGAAAGTAAAGTTTGCTACGTCAGTAAAAGCACAAGCTCAAAAACAGTGTCATATATAATATTTTTTATACTTTCAGGATTGGATCAAAGGTTGCAGAATTTGTTAACAATACCACCATAACTTTTTTGAACAGATTCTATGGCTTAATCTTGGAATAGCCCAGCAACTGCACAGGATATGGACTATTCTCTACCAAATAGAATCTGTAAGAGATATCTGTTAAAATCATATACTACTGCTACTTTTTTTTCCTTTCCTGAGAATCTACTACGTAAAAATCAAAACTGATACTTTTTATCTAAAAGGTATAGTATAGTCTGCATGTATCTGTATAAAGATGTACTATTTAATAGTGGACCACTTCTGGATGGTCACTGATAAATATACTGAAAAGTAGCGGTCCCGAAATAGAGCCCTGAGGTATACTCCGCGTCAAAAGTAAGAAGAGATCTTTTCTCGGTCTCTCCGTAATGTTAAAATATTAGCGATTAAAGATTCTGCAAAGTCACATAAACCAAGTAAAACACAATAAGCTTTTGAACAGTAGAAGCAACATAGTGAGATCCCTACGATCCATTGCACAACTTATTCCTGAAGATACCTTAGGAATGAGAGTTTCACAACTATGGGATTGGTGACTTCTAACCAGATTGTTACTCTCGAGCTAAGCAAGTACTAGTAGTAGTGCTGATACATTAACTTTCCCAATACTTTTGATAGGAAGCATAATATAGTTAATTGGTTGGGAATCTGAGGAAGATTCTGAGACAGATTTCCTTATTATTGGAAAAAATGTTACTGCCTTCTAGATAATAGGAAAAAAAAGATGAAATTAAGCATGAAGAATATATCTGCTGATGGCAGAGAGTAATAAACCATGATGGTAAATTGTCAGGTCCAATTTTATTGGATTTTGTAGAATTAATAGCTGAGCAGTGTTCCAGAATTTTCATTCTATGGAAAGAAAAAACAGAATTAGAACTTCTTGGCGTAGTGCCACTTACAGGACGGGATAATAGACTTTCCCATCAGAATTTACAGCGCCAGAGCTGTTAACAGAAGTAAGGCTAATGGTTCATTTCCTGAGGTTGCGGTCATATATATTATCAATTCTGCGATAGTTTTGTCATATCGAGTTTAGCTTCAATTTATAGTAGATTACTGTCTTTTCCAGTTAGAATAGCTGCAGTAGCCCACTATTCATCAATTTTTATAGGTATACCACAGGCAGGCATTGACAGCCATTCTTCTTGTCTTAATTTGCGCATAGTTCTCGAATAAATAGATCAGTATTAACTGGTTAACTTATTGAATAGAACAATAATATTGGACTGATTTGCAAAAGTGGAGAACCCACTTCTTAATATCATAAATGAATCATCCATTCCCTGATCTGAGCAAATAATCTACAGTCAAAATCCAATTGAAGAGAAGAATACCATAAAGTGCAATGACTTCAGACTAATTATTGCCAAAACGCTATGTGAAAAAATACTGAAGAAATGTGTTTGTCAGTCGTTAGAGCCTTAACTGGAAAAATTTTGTCAGCCTTATCGTCGTATCCCTGCGGAATGGAAAAACTTTTGAATTCCTTGTTTTTGTTGTTGCCTTACAGCAACAAATAGAGAGGTTTCAGAACTTTTTCCATTTCCATTAAGGAATTAATCCATCTTCTGTAGAAGCTACTAACGTAAGTTGGTAATAATATGGCTTTAAATATTTGGAAAGAGAATTTTGAATTTTTGTAAAGAGAGTTTTGAGCTTTTTGGAGCTAAGATGAGAATTTGAAATGATAGTAATATATTGTGTAAAAACTAAAAAGATATGATGTGAGGAGTAAAAGCTATATCTAGGACCGAAATAAAAGACTAGAGTTAACGGAGAAGAATCCACGGCAATAGGACTCAATATTGATCTTCCACAGGGCTCAGTTCTGGGTACCCTTCTGTTCATGCTATACATAAGCGAACTATAGCAGGTATTTAAAATATAGCAATTTTGCAAATGATGCCGTACTTTCCAAAGTTAGTGATAAGTTTTGTCTTTGATCAGAGTATAGAGGTAAAAAGAAATAAGTTAAAAATAGTATACATGTTTCTCCTCTCATGGAAAAAGTTGTAAACTAGCAAAAGAGATAATTTATGAGTACGAATGAAGAGAACATCATTTACTTCCTTGCAAACGTTGATCGGTAGAAATGTAATGTATGCTGTATCTTATAGAAATGCATTTATAGTGCATTTTGAATACAAGAAAAGAAGTAGATTGAAAATACTGGGTATTAAACTTAATTTTAAAGAATTGACAAAAGATGGGTGCAATGAGCATCAGAAGTCATCGGCCTATACTGTAGCCAACTTCATATGAAAGCCCTATCGTTAGGCTTCAAGAATCAGTAGTCGAAGTGTAAACAACATATTTTCTTAGTGCATTCAATATGTCGAGTTTTCTGAGAACGAAATGCGTTTCTTTTTTGTAATCACTGGCGATGGAGAATGGAAACATTACGACAATCCTAAGAATAGAAAATCATAGTGCAATCCTGGCCAAACATTCATCATTCAAAGTTAATACTCTGCATTTGGTGGGATCAGAAGGGTGTGGTCTATTATTACCTGCTAAAAACTGGCGAAACCATTACTGGAGACCATTACCGGCAAGAACTAATGCAGCTGAACCGAGAATTCAAAGAAAAAACTACCAGAATACACCAGCAAGGCATGAGACAGTGATTTTTCAGCATGACAATGTTCGGTCACATGTTGCTAAAGCGGTAGAGGAAACTGTAGAGCTGCTCGGATGGAATGTTCTACTCCATTTTACTTATTTACCAGATATTGCTTCTTTTGATTTCCACTTGCTTTGATCCATGTAGGAGCTCTTTTCTGATCAGTACTTTAGTTCTTTTGAAGATATCAAAAAATGACTCGATTCACGGATTACCTCAAAACACGAGCCTTTTACTTTTACCAGAAAGAGGGGTAAAAAGTAGTACCTAACGATGGACAGTACTTTAAGTAACATGTATTTATGACTTTGTTTCGAAGTAAAAAAATATTTGGAGAGTTAAAAAGTAATAAAAATATTGTTAAAAAAATGTTTAATATTCTGAAAAATATAACAACTCTGTCTCTCATGTAATTTCCGTAATCGCTGACACTGACGTCATCTAAATACCAATCCAGCTCCACATTTAGGACATTTCCTTTCTTCCTTCTTTCCTTTAATTTTCGTTTGCGTAATTACGTTTTCCCTGAATGCGATATAAAAACACACCTGAATCTTTTTTAATGTGGTGAATGCGTACCGCGCAGAAAAAAGATCGTATAAAAAGGAAACATGTATACCTACGTGTGAAAGCAAATTCGCAAAAGTACAAAAACCAATCTATACTGCAAAGATGCGTTCAAATATATTTCAAACCCCTCGATTTCTTTCACATAACAGGACATAACAGGACAGCGTAAAAGCAAGCAAAACGCGCAAAAAAAGACCGCATAATAGCGGCGCTAATTCCCGGTGTATATAACGAAAAAAACAGTACATCATGTTTGATGATTATTTCCGATTGCCAAAAACAAACGTTTTTCAAAACACCCTAGACCAAAAATGTTGAAGGAACGTTGGACCAATATTGGGGCAACATTGCGGCAGTCCAGGGAAAACACTTGAGAACAATATTTAAATAACATAAAAGCAAATGGATTCTGCAACAATGTTGTGTCGTTCGCTTTTTTAATGTTGCTTTGGTGTGGCCGCGTCTTTGCTCTATTGAAAAGTTAGACAGCAAATAAAGAGGTTAGTTTCTTACTAATCTAATAACTTTTGGAGAGTAATACCTAGAAATTTCCGCCAGTTAAAGTGTAAAAGTACATATAAGTAAAAAAAAAACGGCTGGCGTTTTAATGACGAAAGAAAAACAGAGGGAAAGTAATAAATCTTCTTATATCAAATGACGTCATTTCTCTTGCAAATATTCACTTTTAGAAACAGATGATATGTATTATTCCAAAAGCAACTTTTTGAATATTGTTTGCAGAATGCTCCAGACTCCAGACACCACCACCAGCCAGCAAGCACACAATTTCTGAGGAAAATACATATTTCTTTTTTTTCTGGCGGAGTATAAAAACATTCTCTTAAGAAGATGAGTCACTCACTTTCCTAATTTTGGAGTAAACTGCATGAAATGCAGAAACAAGAATAAAAAAAAGTCGGCTATTAGGTCATTGTCCTGCTGTGCTTGGTGAATGTCATGTGAAGAAACAAAGAGCCCAGGTGCGCTCAGGTACAAATTTTATTGCAAGAATTCGATCTGCCAATTAAGCGAGAGAACCCCCTTTTTCCTGGCGCTCGTATATTTTCCCCTCCCCCGTAAAAGTCAAGACTGGCGAGGTCATATTGATCATTTCAATTAGGAAAACGACAAATAAAATTTTCGTTATTTGTTTTTCCCTTGAAAATCAGCGCCCAATATAAACAAAAATACGAGAAAACTGGGATGGCCGGGTAAATAGTCCCCAGCTCAAGAGTGGAACAAAGAACACAGAAAAAAAAGACAAATGACGACGATATTTATTTCCAAAGGAATAATAAACAACCACTTAAATATGTAATAAAGGATGAAAAAAAAAACTAAAAATGATAATGGCAATAACAAAACGGGGGAGAATACCAAATTAGAAACAACAGAATTTCCAATTTCCTCTCTGATGCATTTTGTATGTAATTTCCTTAAATTACCACCACTACAAGCGCACAGCAGCAGCACTACACTCTATAGCAGCAGCACTACACTCTATAGCAGCGCGGTGCTAAGGTTTTCTGAATTATTCCTCATTTTCTTCGTTTTCGTTTTTTCTTACTTGCCCAAGTCCAGCACAGCATAATACACCGCTCTACAGGCATAGTATGATAATTTTCCCCGTTTTTTATGCTTTCTCGTCGGCACACACACACACCCCTCCGTATGTATCCACTGAAAATGGCATAAATTTTAATATTTTTTCCTTTTACTCGTCTCTTTGCAATCATATTCTCCTTTTAAAAGCTCGAATAGGGCAGGAATCTAACTGTCTCCCTTGCACCTGTCCACTCCAGTACAATACCACACCGTTGACTTTGTCTATTTGTCTCCGTTGTGTTCGTGTTATTTTTTATTACATTGTTTTATTTTCTTTTATTCAATTAAACTGCGCACAGAGCCCCATGCCAAGGAATGGGAAAAATATTTTATGCTTGGCAAGGCGAGCGATATGAGAAGCAGCAGCAAACATCAACGGACATAAGAAAAGTGGAAATTGGGAAGAATATGTTCGTGCAAAAAGAAAAATCCCAGTCGGGGAGAGAAGGAGAGAATGGATAATGTGGCAACTGGCAAGGTGGCAATGGCAACACGCAAAGGATAAAATGGAGAAGAGGAGCAGGCAACATATAGTGGACGCAGAGAATAAGTAGAAAGAAAACAAACTGGATAAAATCCACTCCGAACTCGACCGCTGACAACGTTAGTCGACCTGGAACACAATTCGAAGGTAGCGACGTGTGATATGTCAGTGCTGGTGGTGTTTTGTTTTGGGAAAATTCCCAGAATTGTACTCGAAATATCCCCTGAGGGGGTGAGGTAATTCCCATTTGTCTACTAGAGACGGAAGTGAATTGCTTGCTTAATTTTCAGGAAGTTTGAATGGCAAACCGAAATTGAATCATTTTTCTTGGGATTTCTAAGAAAGAGTTTTTGCTGACTGTTAAGAAATATGAGCTCAAGGAAAGGAGGCCATGGTGTAAACGTATGTGGATTTTACTGTTAGGAAGAATTTCAAACATAATTCTCTACTTTTAAGTAGCACTTTCGCGAAATTTCTCTTCCCAGAAAATTCTATGAGTAGAAGGAACATGGAAGTGAGAGGTGAATGACAAAGCTCCCAACCCCAACCCCAAACGAATTTGTTTAATTCTCTATGGAGCCCTGAAAATAGTCTGTAATCGATCCCCATTTTCTGTTGGCTGGCATAACATGTTCCAGGTTCTGCTTTTATTTTTCTTTACAGGTGTTCCGTAAAAAGTTCAGTTTTCGTTCATTTTCAGAAATGATCTAACAATGTTACGCTTGGGAAAATTCAAAGAAAAGTGGAATGTAATACCAAGAATCACATGGGACAGATTAATACCCTATAAATTCTGACTAAAATTAATAAAATGGAAACTAGCTAACGGGGAAATGTCATCCAAAATCAAAATACTCATTAGCAGGGACTTTAATATTAATTTTCTTGATTTTTTCAGTTGTGTCATAAATTAAACCTTCACTGAATTGATTTTGAATCTACTTATTTCACACGCAACTCTTCCTCGCTTTTAGATATTTTGGTACCTCCCACAAATCGACCTAAAACTTTGTTTAAAAACCAACTGAGCCGTTTATTTTGAAAGTCGCCTCAGTACAATCTTATGAAAGATGCATTTTGGATGATTTAAATTACATTTCGATTTTTACTAAAAAATGTAGAAAAATATGATTTAGGTCACTTTGAAAATAAACGCCTCAACCACTGATGTTTTAATATAAATGGTCGGAGTGTCAAATTTAAAATTTGAAAATATTTTTGGTTAGTGGATAAAAACCT
The DNA here is from genome assembly GCA_006980735.1 of Dasypogon diadema. Lineage (NCBI taxonomy): Eukaryota > Metazoa > Arthropoda > Insecta > Diptera > Asilidae > Dasypogon > Dasypogon diadema. The sequence continues at coordinate 13,602 of QYTT01081553.1, forward strand.
ATTTACCACGTACACATTTAACGTAAAATCGATAAAAGCAGTTAATTAAGTCAATTGAGAATAGAAATATATTTTTTTTAATTTGGTACGGAATATAAATTACTAAAATCGTTCAAAAAAGACTAACTCAGCAAAATCGATTGGGTTTGCCTTGCCTGACAAACGTCAAATAAATTTTTGAGGATGCAAAGGACAGATATATAAAAATATATATCTTTCTATTTAATGGAAAGCATTTTAGTTCAGTTCCATATTTTGAGTTTAAAGAAGAGAGTTATAATTTGAAGCAATTTTGGTATCAATATCTAGTACCGTAAAATGGGATGATAAGCGCCGAAAGTTTTTTTCTCGTTTTCAAATTTAAATTGCGCACACACTGTGCGAGATAGATGCCCGTTCGAACGCTTATATTGTAGCTTTGGGATGTTGGCAAGACTGTTTAACAGTTACTATGTTTAAACATTTCATTTGGTTGCAGCACGCGACGCGAATGAGTAAAGGTACTTTTTTTGCACTGTTTTTAAACATCCAGAAATTTCTATTGCCAAGGTAGGTTTAAGTGATCCATAGTGCTTAATAGTTCATTCTTTTGTGATTATTTTACGAGTTTATTCGTAATTTTATCGTTCCAAATCATCCAAATATTTTGATTCAACTGCAAAAACCCATTTTTCGAGAACGTGCAGGGTGTTAGGCGCCATTTTTGTTTATGTGTTTTTTTTAGTCAAAAAACATTTTAATTGAGTTTTATTTGTTACAAAAACACAGTTGTTTTACATAATTTTTTGTAGATGCCTCGAAAATTCTACTCGTAGACATGTCGCATCTCATTGTGTTTTCACTATTAGCAGTATCTTTGATCTATTTATGACATGTTATTGTCGCTGGAATTATATATTCTGTCCAGCGAGTTTTAGTAGAATCTGACTGTTTTAAATTTGTCGCGATTTTGCACAAGTGACGACACGACACAGTCGGATTTTTTTTAACGAGATTAGAAAAGAAAAATAGGTAAATTTCTGCACTAATTATAATACAAATTATGCTCAATTTTATTTACTTTCATACTAATTTCAACCGATTTGAAATTTCACGGATTTAGGAATAAAGTCAATAAAGTTGGATTTATTTAAAGCCCAATAACCTGACGCCGAGCTAAAAACTCCCAATTTTATGGCCTTTGACCCTGTAAAATTCTTATAACTCTTCACAAGAATATCACATGATAATGACCAAGGATTCACTGTGGCTTTCTAATATTACTCTAATTGTCCCGATCAGTTGTGTTCTTGAAAAGCCATTCAAGGTCAAAATTGAAAAATGTGAATTTTGTAGTCAATGTCAATTTTTGGTCAAAACTGGTATAATCGATTTTTAGAGGTAATCGTCTCGTCATATAAGCTTAAAAGCTCTTTCTCGGACTTTGTTCAACGCGGATAATGCAATGCAATACGTCCTGCCCTTGCCCAAAAATTGGTTCAAATCAATTGGTTCATACACTACGTCATCTGCAAAACAATGAATGAATGAATGAATGAAGTGTAGAAAGAGAGTGGAGATCAATACGGAACCCTGCGGTACACCATTATTTGTATTGTAAGGATTGGAAATGGCACCGTCTACACTGAAACACTTGGAATGGTCAGAAAGGAAATTGCCCATCCAAATTAGAGGAGAATCGTCAAGATCAAATGTTGGAAGTTTGGGTAAGAGAGCAGATTGCAGCCTTCGAAATGTTCAACGCAATCACCCCCCTACTCACCGAAACTATGGAGAGTGTGATACCAATGCTCAGTAAGGAACTTCATCTTCAAGTCGCCAGTTGAACGTCTGAAATGGAATCCATATTGGCAATCGTGAATTAGGTAGAATATCTCGAGGTATTTTATCAATTGTGCATTGATAAGAGTCTCAAAGACCCTAGGCAGAGTCGAAGTGATTACTATATTGGTCTATAGTTAGAGGGATCGCATGCCTCTCCTTTTTTCGGAATTGGCTGAACATGGATGATGAAAGAATTTTTTTTCGAATATTATAAATGAAATAATTACCTCTAAACCTCTGCCAAGGAAAAGGAGCAGCGCTTAAGAAGTACGGTCGGGACGCTCATTTTCTCCTTAACGGAAAAGGAACCTGAAAAAGCAGAACTGTCGGCTAAAAAGCAAATCTATGGGATATGATATAATCCCATAATTATAATTACTACGTTCCATGCTTTATGTTTTCATCTTTTCTTAAAGTGTAGAAGCAGTCCAGTGAAAAAGAATTCGACGGACGAATTTAGACCAATTAAGCGGGAGGGAATATTATGGGATCATCCTGAATGGACGCATGAAGGCTGATTATTTATTATAGAGAATTCACTTTTATGGAAGCAATGAGCTCTTCTGTCAACGATTACTATTGTGTACCAATAGAAGTCCTCGAATACGTGATGAGTTTTGAAGTTTTGCTAGAAATTTTTCCCAACCACTATCACTTACCAATTACGATGAGTCAATCGAGGAATCAAAAAGTAACATTTAGCTATTGTTGAAATTGATTTGGAATGAGAATACGAGAGATCAATATTACACTGGGCTTGAGATGGTATTATCTGCATTTTAACTTTATATAAGAAAGGTAATACTGACGATACAGACAATTGCAGAATTTTGTCTTTTTTTGGATAGTATCTGTACAATGTTTAGAAGCATACGGCTTCAAAGATTACGGATATGGGTATAAACGCATAAAATTTTAAAGGTGTGTCAGGCTGGTATTCGGAAAAAGTATAATTATTTCAACTAAGAGCTAAGAAAAAAGTTTATGTATTTTTCGTGGATTTTAAAGCAGCTTTCAACTCCATCAACCGCATTTCAATTTTTTATAAAATGTCAGCTATAGGAGTATCACAGAAATTTATTGAAATTATGAAAGCCTTATATGCGAAAACGAAAGGCTGTGTATGATACCATGGACAGCTTTCCAAAGATTTTGATAAATATACTGGTGTAAGGCAAGGTGATCACTTCCTAGTCCGTTATTGTTTAGTTTATACCTAAACAATTTGGAGTAAGAACTAGGTGAAAATGGTGTCTTCATTGATGGTGTGAGGATGAATTTACTCATGTACGCCGATGATATTACCATTGTAGCAGATGATGCTTGTAATCTTCAGGTTATGATTGATAAGTTATCTCAGTAATGCAACAGATGGAATCTGAAAGTAAACATGTCCAAATCAAAGATTATGGTTTTTAATTCAAAACGTTTGGTATTACAAGAGCGACACCATAGAGGTAACGAACAGGTATAAGTACTTGGGCGTAATATGCAGTTGGGCGAGAGGCTTACAATGACACAATATAACATTAATAAGACCTGAATACATAAAAGACATTGCCAAATTTAAGCTCTTTGATGCTATGTCATGATCAATACCTTGTTATGCTGCACAGGTATGGGATTATGAAGAATATTATGGAAGCTGTGAAAAATTGTTAAGATTCTTCGTGAAACGTATCTTTTACCTACCCGATAATACCCCGAACTGTATGGTTCACCTGGAGGCTGATTTAAACCAACTTTCCTGGTACACTTTAAGGATGCATTTCAATCTTGGCATTGGGTGAGAGTCCGCTAGATACCTAGTAAACTTGCCGTGGAATGTATCAGAAATGGTATATTTTTGACTTTTGCTATTTCGGAAGAAGGAAAAAAATAATTTTATGCCAAAATAAAAAAAAACACACACATATCAATGCTTAGGTTACAATGAAGGACAGAATCAATATTGAGTTAAAGAGCATGTTATATGCTTACGTTCTGAGGTAAAATCAAGCAATCACCCTTTAATCAATGGCAGTCGTGCAGAAACGAAAAATTGTTCCAAGACGGGTACTGTAAATTTTGGTACGAAGTTGGGTGGACTGAGCTTCATTAAAAACAATACCAAGATTCCTTATTTAGTTCACATAAAAAACATGGGACTTTTTCTTGCCATTATTAGGAACATAAAAGAACATTAATCGTACAAGATTTACATGTATTTATTTTACATTACTGACATTCCGCCCATCCAAAAATTACCTGCATTCAATTTTTGGATATAATTTTCTACCAAACTTAATTATAATTAATTATATGCGGGAAATCATTAATGAACATAGCAAACATAAGGGGTTCATATATAGACCCCTGTGGTACTACCGAATTTGTAAGTAAAAACACTTAATGACAGTGAGAACAAGCGGAAGAACTGATTTTATAAATTTCGGATGTCCGTAAGTAATACATATAAAAAGACACAATATATGGCGGCGCCAAACATTTGCAATAAAAACAGGAAGACAATAGCAAAATGCACATAAAAAAGTACATAAAAAAAGACACATATGCTAGAAAAAACCACACGAATCTAAAACAAAAGTTATACAAAAACACACAAATAAAGAACTCTGAAGGAACAATGAATAACAAACACAAAAAGTGAAACTAACAAATAACAATGAAAACCTAGTTCTAACAAAAACAATTTTTTGTAAAGTCGAAATTAAAACTGAAAAATAAACGTAATGAAAGAGAGTAGAAAAGAAAAGAAATACATGCATAAAATGTTAACTATAAAACTTAAAACTAAAAGGGAGAGAATTAAAGGACTTGAAAGTAATAAATTGAAACTTCTTCTTGATTTAAGGCGTTGTGGGTTGCATTATGTTAGACAGATGTAGCGGATGACGGAAACGTAGATTTCTACATTTTAAAAACGATCCCAACGGCTAAAAAATTTAAAGGAGAGATATGATCGTATCTGCGTAGACCAAAGGTGAACCTGACATAACCACTAAAGGCAACGCTTAACTTTCTAGCACGAACAGAATTAAGCAGCATTAGTAAATTTAACAAAAAGACAGCGTAATTTAGAGGGAAGTATATTAGCTGACAGCCAACGAACACGAAGCATAGCATAAATTTTACACAGATTAAACTTAATATGGTCACAGAAATTCATGTTAGAGTTCGGAATTATTCTGTGATTGCGAACTTTCCATGCAGAATTACAGTGTCAAAATAACAAGAGGCAAAGATGCTTGGATTAAATATAAAACTACTCATTAATGACCCCTTGTATATTATGTGCAAATCGCTGTTAACACATGCAAAGCAATCCCTCAGTAAGACCTTTGTTATTATATTAAGTGAAGAAGAACGGTCGGCACGTTATTAATATAAAGGATGAAAAGCAGTGGGCCTAGTATGGAACCCTGAGAGACCCCTTAAAACAATTACTACAAAAATATTAAATACTAAAAGCATGAATTTGGACGTGAGAAAGAATTAAAGAAGCTGGTGAGCTCTTTGCACTGCTTAGAGAAAAATTATTAAATTTTCCTTAACACGTTAAACGCCACGTGAAGCATATTAGCGTCACGCAAGGTTTTACTATGACAATGCCATACAAGAGTATTTTTGAAACTTTCCCATTAAACAAAACTTCCCGTTCAACATGTTAAGGCTGCAGATATACGAAAAGAAAAAATTTTAAAAACGCAAGGGATAAGGCATTGAGATCTTTACCAATCGATTTAATAGAATACAAAGTCGTAGGTACTTCAAAGTTGTCAACACACGTAAAGGCGAAACCATCAATAAAGGTAGTCAGAAACCTAGGTATTAAGAAGATATTGATGTTGAACTTCTATCACCCACGTCAGTAGCCGAGTTGGTAGCGGTTATGATTTTCTTTAGACACGCGATCAAATCCCGTAAAGGGCAAGAGTGATTTATTTGGGTATCAGTGGTTGAGGCAATTGTTCTGATTTGCGATGCCTTTGGGATGTTGTACAGGAAATTTTGTGATAGGAAAATTGACAACAATATTTCTTGGATTAAAATAATTTTAAATTTACTCTTCCCTGAAATCTTCTTCTATAACACAGATTTGTCCCCTAAGCTTCGGAAATATCATACTCCTTCTCATATCACTTCAATGCACAGAGTATTAAGCTTAAAGTCGACGAAATTCGTGGAATTTTTGGTGATTTATTGGAAGACATTATATGCATATCTAAGACCGGATTGAATTCTCATATAAATGATAAAATGATCTCATGGAATAAATATGCAGTTGCAGTTTCTAAAGTGGGTTCAAACTCGTCCAGCTACATTGTCACACATTGTGGAGTTCTCCAGGGCTCCATACTGGGCCCATTGCTATTCATCATTTTATCAACTGTTTCCGGGATGTCATGGATTTTTGTAAATGCCCATTACACGCGGATTACGTTAAAATTTATCTTGTTCGCCTTGACAGAAAACGCTTTTTACCACATAAATGATGGCAAAAGATAACAAATTGATCTTTAATGCATCTAAAACTAATTTTGGGGTTTGTATATTAGCTACCAAGCGGGTTTAAAGGTGGTGGATAGTGAGAAATCCTGTACGATCAGTCGCTGTCAAAGCAACTTCGGACAACCAATAAGAGGTCCCGAACCAGAGATTCCCGAAGCCAAATTGAATTGAGGGGATCCAAAAAAAAAAAGGACGGTATGAGGAGGTACGAGATATTCCGACTACGGCCAAAAGATGCTCTCTAAAGATTACTGTACCCAATCGGGTTATTACAAAAGTCAGATGAGAGTTGCAATGCCAGTCAGGAAGAATCACTGGAAGTAGTTTTACAGATACACTTTCCAGGCTTCAGTGTAATTGAAGATAGAAAACAGAAATCCGACGAAACTAGGGATGGGTGCATTCCTTCGAACCTGATTAAAAGGCTCCCACAAAAACACAAAACGGGATGTTGACTAGTTCAATGTGTACAAATCCCCAAGAGGAGATGGCATATTCCCAGATTTGTTACAGGAAGACATAGCAGAGTTAATACCAATATTGACAAAAATTTTTAGAGTCAGTTGAACTCTGGGGTATATCGTCGATGTAAAGTCAAAACCTCGAATTTTAAAAAAGCAATTTCACAGGAGACGCAGAAAACTGCCTTTTTTTAACTGAAAGACATAACTTACCCAAGTTTAGACTTTACACCGACGATAAAGAGTGGAGAGATTTGAGGGTGGTATTTATACCAAAAGGAAGAAGGCGATCCACTGTCTAACGAAAGTCATATCGCCCTCGTCTGTATCATGGAAAAAAGCGGCCATCAAGAGTGGCATAAAGGCCCCAACCTTTAACTGTCAGTATAAGGGCAACCGAAGTCTTTCTTCAAGGAGGGGTCCGGTTTCCCCTGTTTTTGTCGTTAGTTGTGGGCGAGCTCCTCCTTGTTCGAAGCTGGATTTGATAAGCAAGGTTATGCAGATGACCTATCTTTTCTTTTTTAAGATATTGCGTAAGCTTATGGCACGACCGAATGACGCACACAGCTTAAGCGAAAGGAGATTTATGTGAACAGGAGAATGGGTAATTTTAACCTGAGAAATTCTTGCAAGGAAGGCATAATTTTTGGTCTGAAATTTTTACTGTGCAACACCCAGTGGCTTCGCAAGTATAATTGCCTCAACCACTGGCACCCATAATTCACCGGGCCCTTTGCAGGATTCGAACCCACTCCGCCAGAGGAGAAATTTTGCAGACCCGTTCGGCCACCGGCGTGAGTATCCTTGTTAAGGGAAAGAACGAACAGGAAATTTCTAATCACATACAAAACACTGTAAACACGAGCAAGGAATTAGTGTCTACGGTAGGCGTACAGGTCAACCTGGATAAGACAATAATAGTTCCCTTTACGAAAAGGAGAGAATT
>QYTT01081553.1:21364-42045 GCA_006980735.1 Dasypogon diadema
AATTTATCTTGTTCGCCTTGACAGAAAACGCTTTTTACCACATAAATGATGGCAAAAGATAACAAATTGATCTTTAATGCATCTAAAACTAATTTTGGGGTTTGTATATTAGCTACCAAGCGGGTTTAAAGGTGGTGGATAGTGAGAAATCCTGTACGATCAGTCGCTGTCAAAGCAACTTCGGACAACCAATAAGAGGTCCCGAACCAGAGATTCCCGAAGCCAAATTGAAGCAGCATTCGCTGAAGACTGCACACCTGGGTGGAAGGCTAGTCGTTAGTATGCGAACACGGGATACCAATACCAGGTGACCTCTGAATTGAGGGGATCCAAAAAAAGGACGGTATGAGGAGGTACGAGATATACCGACTACGGCCAGATTTTAAAAGATGCTCTCCAAAGATTACTGTAACGCAATCGGGTTATTACAAAAGTCAGATGAGAGTTGCAATGCCAGTCGGGAAGAAACACTGGAATTACTTTTGCAGATACACTTTCTAGGCTTCAGTGTAATTGAAGATAGAAAAGAGGCATCCGACGAAACTAGGGATGGATGCATTCTCTCGAACCTGATTAAAAGGCTGTCACAATAAAAACAAAACGGGATGTTGACTCGTTCAACGTGTACAAATCCCTAAGAGGAGATGGCATATTCCCAGATTTGTTACAGGAAGGCATAGCAGAGTTAATACCAATATTGACAAAACTTTTTAGAGTCGATTGAACTCTGGGGTATATCGTCGATGTAAAATCATAACCTCGAATCTTAAAAAAGAAATTTCACCGGAGACGCAGAAAACTTTCTTTTTTTAAAAAACTGGATGGCATAACTTACCCGAGTTTCGACTTTACACCGACGATATACCTAAATTGTGGAGAGATTTGAGGGTGGTATTCATTCGCCTGTATCATGGAAAAAAAAAGCGGCCATTAAGAGGGGTATAGAGGCCCCAAGGGTAACTGTCACTATAAGGGTAACCGAAGTCTTCCTTCAAGGGGAGGTCCGGTTTCCCCTGTTGTTGTCGTTGGTTGTGGACGAGCTCCTCCTTGTCCGAAGCTGGATTTGATAAGCAAGGTTATGCAGATGACCTATCTTTTCTTTTTTAAGATATTGCGTAAGCTTATGGCACGACCGAATGACGCACACAGCTTAAGCGAAAGGAGATTTATGTGAAAAGGAGAATGGGTAATTTTAACCTGAGAAATTCTTGCAAGGAAGGCATAATTTTTGGTCTGAAATTTTTACTGTGCAACACCCAGTGGCTTCGCAAGTATAATTGCCTCAACCACTGGCACCCATAATTCACCGGGCCCTTTGCAGGATTCGAACCCACTCCGCCAGAGGAGAAATTTTGCAGACCCGTTCGGCCACCGGCGTGAGTACCCTTGTTAAGGGAAAGAACGAACAGGAAATTTCTAATCACATACAAAACACTGTAAACACGAGCAAGGAATTAGTGTATACGGTAGGTGTACGGGTCAACCTGGATAAGACAATAATAGTTCCCTTTACGAAAAGGAGAGAATTTAACGTGAGAAGAGGAGGAACAATTGTAGGATTCTCAGAAGAAGTCAAGCATCTTGGCTTTACGCTTCATGGAAAACATACCTCGAAGCCCCACTTAAAAAAGGTACTAAATAAAGAACAGCACGGATGGAGACGAAATAATTTTTAAAGGATTTGAAAAAGAATCGGTGTCCAATTCCTTGTTGAATGTCCTGCCAAGAACGTACAGCTTTAGGTGATCCAAATGAATAACGAGCATGTCGCTCTAGTGACACATCCGTCGAGAGAGGATCCCTTGTCTGGTACACAGATGGATCTCGGATGACATGGAGAACAGGGATAGGGATTTATGGTCCAATTCACAGGTGTTCAAAATAAGAAAAAGTCTCAATATTTGGGAATCAATGATCAAGGAAGAAAGAATATTGGAATAATCATCCAGGACGAAGGCAGGCGAAGAGGTTTATTATATATAAGCAACAGAGGACAAGTTCTTTTCTCTCACTCAACAAGATTGAGTTGAAGATCATGATTGGCTTACAATGTCCACTGTCCATTAAATTACCATTTGAAGAAAACGGGTGTGATTAAGGATGATCAATATCGTTTCTGCATGGAAGAGATAAGCTACCTCGGAATGAAATTTATAACGCCTACGGGGTTATGCAGCTGTCACTGAAGACAACCATCAGCTACGTTATTGCAATCAATCTTAAGCGGATGGCAGCAAATTAAATAGGGACGATCACAAAAGATCTTTTTAGGTCGAAGTAGCACAAAAGCTTATGGGTTGGTTTTTTTTTTAAACAAAAAAAGACAAAGTTAATACAATTACCTCAAGTGGCAAATCAAATACAGGTCTACAATTCAAAGCGATACAATTTCTCGTAGAAGAATTGCCATTTGAGTCCTCCTATGAAATTCATGCAAATTTTCCTCCCTAAATCTTTTGCTCTTCGAAAAGGAGAAATCCTGTTTTCTAATATGCATACGTTGCTTTTTTTTATCAGTTCAGGGAAAATTAATTCAATTTTATGGGCAGCTGCTACAGTGAATTTATTTAAAAAAAAAAAAAAATTGCTAAGAGGGCTGATATGAAAAAAAAAAAACAGTCCGATTTTTCCACTTGTCCTTGAACAATTTTCTAGTGTGAGGATCCTTGGCAGCATTCTAAAGGGTTGAAATAATTCTGTAATTACATTTCTCCTTCTATCAACTGAAAATCTCCGTCCATGCTTATAAAAAAAAAAACAAAACAAGAAACTCCAAGGCAGGTGGCCTCAACTCATATAACTTCTTTAATTTATAATTCTCCTCGAGAAGACAAATTCCCACCCTGAGGGATTTATATCTTCACGATATAGCACTGCACACAATTGTACAACGGAAAACCAACAAAATACATGAAACACCAGAACAGAACATAACGTAAACGTAGCACGGCAGCGAGGGAGGAATGACTGCTTGAAAAGGGGGAGAGAGAGTTTAATAAGAATAAGAAATAACTTTATATCGATTGCAGCGACACGGATACGGCACTCATTTCCCTGACTTTGTACCTTTCGTTTTTGGGGAGAGGTGGTGTGTTAAATTATCTATTGCAAGTAAATTCGTTTTGTATTACCACAAGCAATTGTTGGGTGGCAATCCTTTGATCCTTGGACGACTGATGTAATCATGTAAATGTCCCGGCTTTGCACTCCTCCAAGTTTCACACACTGTCTGGCTAAATTTGTAACGGTCAGAATAACGGCAATAGTTTGATTTGATACCCTTCACAAATATCCTTAAATTCAGTAGGGCAGGTTTTGCACTTGCTCACGGGACTTAAATAACATTTGCTGTCACTTATCTAATTTTTCAGAACAATCGTAAGAGGCCTCTCAATCAAAATAGCACTTCACACAGACAGCTCTCAATAAAACTGCCACTAGCTTTCTAGCTTTTTATTGCACTACTAAATAACGGTTAATTAGCATTTCAAATTCTTGGAGATGGCGCTGCGATTATTAACAAGAATCAGGGAATTCACATGGTGACCAGGCCACCTCTCTCAACAATAAAGCACAGGGCGGAAAATGTATTCCGGAAATAAAATAAAACTCAACAATAATTAGAACACATGTAGTAACTCTAACAAACAATTATTATCTTCTTGAGAAGCATAAGAGACGTTGACAATTCAAAAAATTCCGTCACGAGAGAAAACGTCTAATCTCGCCTACGTCCTCGAACAGTCGCGAATCGAATACAGAATGAGAAACTTTTCCGTGTGTAGTGATTTAACCGCTACGAGAGTATTGTCTGCTCCGCACGCCGTCTGTAGTGTTGTGCTTTTCTATCGAATTCTTATTACTTGTGTTTTCCACACTCTCTGCTCTGGCCGTGCTACACACGCTACACCACTGACAACGGGGTACATCATTGCAGCACACAGCCACACTGCTCTCCCCGCACACACACCACTCCAAATTTGTGTATAATTTTTTGGGGGGAAGCTTACTTTTCTGCTCCCCATTGCCTCCCCTCGACTCCACATCGAATACATAAAAGCTCTAGGGGGCACGCCGGTCAACCATCCAGCCAGCCAGCCATGAGCCGTCAGTCTGTCTGTAGCCTGCAGTCGCATTTTCGTGCGGTTATGATGAGCTTAGGGCTTCGGCTCGACTCGACCGCCCATGGCTGCGATTTATGCTCAGCACAGCACCTCAAGGTTCCTAGAATTCGGGGGCAGTATGCACCCCGAAACTAATCAGGCAAGGACCTTGAAGAAGCTCCGACTTTTAATGCTGCAAAAAACCATTTCCAACTCAAATCTTTCCCTCATTTTAATATACAACATCAATTCTAGCTGCCGCGAAACCTGAATAAAACAAAAAAAACAGGAAAATCTGTGGCTAGTTCAGAGCTAGTGCTAGACAACACACAAAGAAACCGTTACCCGTGTGTATGTTGCGTCTGCTCTTCCGCGGGGTCATTATTCCTTTTGTGCTTCTTCAACTGGATAAAAAAAAAGCAAATTATTATTGTTTACTTCTTATTTAATTTTGTCCCTGTCTCCGTCTCACTCGCCCCCAGCCCATCGCATGCATCCCTTTCGCGACAATTTCCCCAAGCCCAAGTACAAGGTGGAATGAATTGAAGGTGCTGCTCCAGCTTAGTGTACTTGCTCTCCTCCTCGCCTATGTTGCTGCTGCTGGCTGCCATCTATTCCTTGTCTCCTTTTCAAAATATTTCTGCTTCGTTTTCTTCTGGAATTTCTTCTTTTGCAGGCACCAACACACTGTTGCATCGTTTCCTTTGCCTTTCAAGTTTCAACACTCGCGCACACACCACAGCACTCCTCACACGACGATTCATTCCAGAGTGGCTGGATGATGCATAGCCAGCATAGCTATAGCTACCAACCATCACACAAAAGGAGGCGACGATAAAGGGGAACAATCATAAATTTTTGTTGACTCAGCCCGGCCACGAAAAGCAAACAATCTTCTTCTTCTTCATCTTCTGCTTCTGCTTCCTACTTCTCCTCGTGTCTTTCGTGCAGGCACGGCAGGAGCACATTTACGCTGGGGGTCCCCTTTCCTTTCTCGTCCTTCTGGAGTTGTTGGTGTATGCGGTGCTTTTCTGGATGAAATTGGCTTTTAGTTGATTTATTTTGGACTGCAGTGTTGCCATATCGGTGATTCCCTTCGCTACAAGAAGTTCACGGTTTTAAGATGCATTGGGGCCGCCGCGCCGTGCCGTGGCTTCACATCAGACCGTGTTCTTTTTTTTCGAGTCATATTGTGGCAGGTGCATGAGAATGGAAATTCATTCCACCTTTGACTGGAAGCAGTTTGGGACAAAAAAATTACTAAAAATTAATTATGCAAAGAATTTTAATTTTCAATGCGATCGTCGTCGATTGAAATAAATTTTTACAGCTTTTTAATGCCATGTTGTCGCGGTAAATATTCTGGTTTTTAAGAAGCGCAGCCAGCGTCTATCTATGTCATCTGCTGTTAATATTTTAAAAATAGCCGTAGACGAGTCATTTTACCGGTCAACCAACTTATTCTTATTTTATTTTTAGCTTAAAAATGGGTTAACAATTATTCTGAAAATACCAGAGGAAGAATTTTCCTGATTACTGTCAGATTTCATGGTGTCAAGGTTAAAAGCTTTCCGTTTAAGGTTCACAAACTCCTAATGCTCTCAAGTACACCATTTAAAAAAAAAGCCAAGTGTGTTTTGATTTTAACTTCAGTCACCAAGAAAGAATCACTGCCTGTGGATCAAATAAATCTGAACTGTGGATCTATAAAAATAATACATAGAAATAGGTTTTTCAGATGAAATCAAGTACCTGAGAGCAACCTTAGACAAGAAAAAAAAAACGAGGACGTATATCTGTCACAAATAGCTAAAAAGGTCACGATTGCTTAACGCATAGGTCACCACTTTACAGGCAGAACTTGGGGGTCTGAAGCCAAAAATGATCTATTGTCTATACTTCCCAGTAATCAGGCCCATGATCACATACGCAACTCTAACATGGCAGACGAAAGTTACAGAAAAGGAAGCTTAGGCGCAATTGCAAAAAATATAACAAATTGCCTGTATAAATATTACTGGGACTTATGAGCGCATGCTCCATTGCAACCTTAGAAGCCTTACTGCACATGGATGTGAAGAGAGAAACTCTAGCAACAAACAAAGAAAATTGGTTAGCCACCTCCGTATCCTTAATGAGATAAATCTAGGTCCAGTGACTGCAACATCTGACGTAGTCACAACCAAGCTGGTCTTCGAACGGCCTTTCGACGTGGCGCTTAGAGACCGCCAGGGGTAGCGTTCAAGCGAACCATCCTTCTCACAAGGTTCGATAGGGTGGTGCAGATGTCGCATTTCGAAAGTCTTGGGTTCCAGGGAGACAGCGGTTTAGCCCGTAGACCCGGATCGTTGAGGAGTCCGGCACACGGGGGGCTAATCCCCATAGGTGCGTAACGCATTCCCCCCCTCCGCCAAAAAAAATATTTCAGGTTGAAGTGGTGGCGCCAACATCTGAAATCGCAGAGTTATCTGTGGCCCCAATATCTATATAGTTTCATACATCCAGATTGGGCACAAGGCACTCAAATCCTAAAGCGTAGGATTCAAGTTGTCGGGAACCGCCTCCAATCCCTTAAACACCTATCCAAAGAGAATAAAGTAAATCTTATGTAGGCCCCCGGAACATTAGGGCTATAAAGGTAATGAAATCGCAGATGGTTTGGCTGGAAGGAGCTCTTTATCGGATCGAAGCCTTATCGTGCTTTCTCAAAATGTTACCTCAAACAGGCTCTTAAGGGGACTGGGAGAAAGCATAGCATTCCGTTTACTGAAACGGAACTCAGGGACTGCGTCAAGCAAAAAGATTTATAAACATTTTAATTGGCAAAATAAACAACTTTCTTCTTCTTAGAAGTCAGAGCTCCATATCATCGCAGGGCTCTTTCTTGACGCTTACCCTTTAAGGCACTACCTTAAGAAAATGGGAAGGACCGAGCCTGCCCAAATTTGGAACACTAATCACAGGGTAATTTTCAGCTTCTTCCATCACTTAAATTTTGGTTAATTCGATAGACAAAGATTCACAGTAGATTTCTTCGAATCGTGTTGAATCCGAGGCTGAATAACCTCTACACCTTTAATTTTAATCAAATCTAATCTAAATCCTTGAAGGACTTTTGTAAGCACATAAATTAACTTCTCACGGCAGTGAAACTTCAAAAGAGTAGTAGAGGTTATCTTCAAAAAAACCGATAGACCATTTACTGCAAGTATCAGAACATATGCGAGTTGTTCTGAGGTTCAATCCAAATTATATCGCCCTATTGTCTAACTTCCTTCTTACTTAAGACTACAGAAGGATAAATCCATAACCATAATAAAAATTGTCAAAAACTTGAAGGATGTCTCCAACGAAGGGTTCTATTCTTTGGTCGGTTGCAGACCATTTTTCAAGCTGAAAGAGGGGTTCTGTTCCTTTCGCTTTACTCAGTTATGACGAAATTGGTATGCTGATAATTTAGCTATCATCGTAAGGTGTGGGAATAACAGAAAATCCTTAACCTATATACAGAATCTCATTGTTTCGAAGGATGAGTCCAAAAAAAATTAATGCCGAAAGTCAGCGCTAGTGATGTGTTTTATGGCAGAAACGCATCCCTGGTTTTTCGGTGAACCGATACTTCAATATATTGCATATTGAAGGCGATGTACATAAACCTTATATGGGTCTTAAAAAACCCTGTGGAGTAATTGGTGTGAAAGATATTGGGTTACCGAAGGCAGTATTTGGGTATCAGTTGAAGGTGAAGTGCTTGCAAGTGCGTGCAACCCCAAGGAGTATTAATTCCTCAGATCTGGATCGGCTTCCTTACGGAATGCGGACAGAGATTCGAAGATTCTTTCTTTCAGCTTCACTGTTGTTTGTCTTATTGCTCGGATTGGCTGTAGGATTTAACAATCCCGGTTATGTGCTACAAAGTTTGTAGGGAATCCATTCACCTTGTTTGTCAGTTACACGGGCGCATTTCTCATCCATACTTTGCACTAAGGTTGCGGCATAATCTTTACTTAATGAATGCCGCTCCTTTTTAAGTGTGCGTATTAAATGTGACGTGCCTTTTATATATTTTCCTCGAAGCCTTGTTTTTAATAACGCCAACACATTTTCTTTTGGATTGGACTGCGGCGGGTGGATCATTATTTGAATACAATTTTCACATCACCATTCAGAGCATAGTCGATTTTTGCGTTTTGAATCAATCAAACCCTCAAACAAGATTCAGTTACGATTTTTGCTTCCAATCACTTGTCACATGTAGATGGCAGCACCGTATTTTTGTAAACACGGATCATTTGCTCAGCATTCTGTGAAGCAATATAGTTTGCCAAATTCCTTTGAAGGAAATACGACATAAACATGAAATCTTGCTGGATGCTTTGTTGTGCGAATAATAAATTTCTCACCGGTTTTCAACCAAACACGCACTACAAAAATACTTTCATCGATGAAAATAACTGCAGATTAGTGGCGCTTAATGTTAGGCCTGTTCGCGCCACTTGTATTATCTGCACTGTCTGCATTTTTTATACCAAATTCCTAATAAACTGGTCTAAAAAGTGTAGAAAGTTCAAAGAGTACAGGTGACGCTAACAGGTCTGTTATGTTGTACCTCAAGCCAGACGTATTGCAATATGAGTTTGTTTCAATAATGGTTTTTTTATGTAGACTGGTACTTCGTTTTATTTTCGTGTAACCTTTTCGCTATTGTAACGTAACACTTATATTTTTTTTACATATACCACAAATAACATAATGTTTCAGCTGGCAATGAATTAACCAATTATAATATATGGAGTCGGCACAAGTTTAATTTTCGAAACATAGATGGCACAGTCTTACTTAATGTACTGTACGTTAATCTTCCAGGTATCATTAATGCCCATTAACGTCCATTTAAGCGAAGTGTTAATCAGAAATGTTCGAGATTTCGAGGTATGGCTGTCCTTGCCGAATGCCATTGATACCTCCACGAGCGTCATGCTTTCAGGCGGCACTGTAGTCTTGCATGAAGTTGTCTCTGCTGCACAAGAGAAGTTCCCTCTAATGAGGTGAGGAACAGTAAGCCAGGATTAATAATGATGGATTTTCTCGTGCTTCGGGAATCTTTACATCTCAAGCATGCTTAACACGTTCACGCCGGCGCTTTAATAGTAAGAGAGCTTTCTCATGTTGTATTTAGTTTATCATGTAATTTTCTCTTAAAGTTCTCGCGTGTACCACCGGTGGTACACGCCGGCGTGAACGTGTTAAACTACTTCAGGACAGTCTTGTGAAGCTTGTTGGTAGATTCTGTCAGCTATTCAGCCCTTAATGTGGTATAGATAAATTGCTGATGGTTCACTTGTACTGTATAAAAAACTGAGTAGAAGAATTAAGAGCAAGGTGATCTAATAAGTTGCCGGAATTCAATAGGTATCGGACTGTAGCATATCGTTTAACTCTTGAATACTTGGAACCTCTGTTGAGGATCACATAAAAACGATTAGATTAATACCAAAAATGTTATAGTAATTTAAAATAAATTCTTCAAACGAGCATATTTCCTATATTATTTTTCTGAAAATGTATATGAAACCAGCTCTGCTATATATCAAGTTTAAAGTGTAGGTGTATAGGTATCAGCAGGATCTAAGTGTGCTGGTAATTTGAAAAATTCCCATAGGGACAATTTAGGCTTCAAGATGAGCTAATGTCGGATTGACTATAGTGTGTTCGATGACCATTTGTTAAAGACTATATGCGATTTGGCAAGGTCTCAAACTTAGAAAATGAATACCACACGTCTTGACGGGGAGAAGTGAAGAGGGTTTGCAACAATTTAAACAAGACCTTCACTCGCAGAAGATTTGGTTTAATATTTGTTAGGATATGGAAGAAATTATTCACTTTGAACTTCTGGAACGGAGCCACACTGTGGACCTTTAGTGTGAGCAGCTAGTGTGAACTCTGTGCCACTGGCTGTTGAAATACGAGGTTTACTTAAAATTGGCGAAAAATGATGTAAAGTTTGGAATTTTTTGTGGAGAAAAAGAAAAGACATGTGAACTATTTGTTTGAGAATAACAATTAAGTGTATTTTAAACTATATTTAAATCCTTTTTTTGTATTAAAAAAATTCAGATTGGCGTCTGTAATGGCCGATAGAACGCGGGAATGCCCAGAAAACATGGTACATTTGTGTCGAATGTAGATCGCACAGAAATGGGCAAAAATCAAAATCGTTTATATTAATTACACGTACATTAAATTTGCGCGATACTATACCTATGCAAGAGTAAATAACTTTTATTTATAGCACGCTATTGGGTACATTCAAGTCGAAGTGTTCCCCAGCTCGATTAACTGCTAAACACATGCGGTTAACAGGCTCATGCTTACAATAGTTCATTCTGGAAGAGTTAATATGGAAAAGGGGAACACCCCTCAAATTACGGCTATTAGCCCTGAGGCGCACCCTATCTCGTAGCTTTAATAGTTTGGTGAATAAAAACTATGTTCGCAACCCTGAGTCGCTTTTCTAAGGAGATCAGACCAATAAGATTAAGGAACTGGTGGTAAGCCGGGAGGATCAGAGGATCTTTCCAAGGGAGGTCCCCAAGCGGAAACCTAATGAATTTGCACTGTACACTGCATTGTGGACATTGTGGACAGCGTAGAGAGGATTCCACACCTGGGACGCGTATTCAAGTATCGGTCTGACGAACGAATTATATAAAATCAAAGAAACCTGGAGGTTAGAAAACTCTCTGGACCAACGCTTAATGAAACCGAGCATGGAGCGGCCCCTAAATACCACGCAATTGATATGAGAAACAAAGTTAAGCTTTGCATCGCATCCAGCTTCACGCCAAGGTCTATAACAGATCGCACGCGGACGATACTTTTTGAAGCAAATGTATAATCATATCCAATAGCAGCTTGCTTTCGAGAGACCGACATGACCACACACTTATTTATGTTGAGCTCTAAGTGGTTATGACCATACCAGGAGAAGACAATGTTTAAGTCTTCCTGAAGAGAAGCGCAGTCATTAACGTCATTAATGAAGGAAAATACCTTCATATCGTCAGCATAAATTAAAACTCTGGAGTGCTTCAAGAGCTGAGCAATGTCGTCAATGGAAAGGACAAAGATAAGAGGACCAAGATGACTACCCTGTGGCACCCCAGACGTAAAATTTGTTATGATCTGCCACTAAATATTCGAGTGTACAAACAAGCAAACGGAGTTCTATATCTCAATTCTGGTGAAAGTGCTACCATCTACAGTTAACTTACATAACTGCGTTCTTTTTAAAAGCTGTACCCTTGTATAGAATAGTAGAAATCGTTTTGTGAACAAGCAACACGGTGCGACCAGTTTTCTACCTGAACCGAATCATCACTACCTTCAGTAGACTATAGAAACTTTTTGTATGCGCGGATAAAAAAAAACCTTCCAACTACTTTCACACTAAAGCAAAAAAATTGATTTTTTCCAAAAAAATTGGGTAAGCCTTTCCTTAACAAAAAAAAATGGACTTTTTACAATATTAATTCTGTGAACTAGTTAAACAAGTTTATCTGAAAAATCTCAGAAAAATTTTGTCTGTTTCTCGTTTAAATGCCATGAAACAAAACCACAAAAATTTTATCAACCGCAAAATGAAATCACTTTCATATTAACAGCAAAATTCTATTTTGATAATTCCTTTGTCTGCCAAAATTTGGATGATTTACCTGGAATTCCAATTTTTTTTTTAACTGTTCGTTTTTCAGAGTAGATTCTATCTAGCTAACTAATAAAATCTCCTTTTATAGGGTAGGTAGACGTAATATACTTCATTAAAAGGTTGTTAATAGGTTTGGGGTTTAGTCGCTGATCAAAATCAATGAATTAAAACAACACAGAACAGAATGGAATTCGTATACGAACGAATTTATGCTGAAAATCAATACCACCATAGAAAAAGGAGGAATATAAAATGTGCATATATTATTTATTTAAGGGCATATTGAGCCCAGTTTACCTTTAGGGTGGACCGACTGGTATAAAAGAAGAACTTATATTTTATTTAGGGTGGATAGATTAGTTCGGTTTTCTCTAACAAAGTGTCCGATTTGGCGTTATCGTATTAAAACAGAATTTTTAATCGTTGATTAGTGATAAAGGCATCCAAGCGTGAAATATATTGTTTACTTCATTAATGAAGTAATGAATACTGCTATAAATTCCCAACACAAATAAATTTTAAATCAGGTACCATTGGAAATTCATGCATTACTCTTTCATGGTTTCATTGAAAATAATGCAATAGTAAAAGTAAGGTAAACCTAAGCATTACTAAGCTTGGGAATAAATGTAAGGGTGTGAGAAAGAAACAAAATGGAATGCTTAAAATCTATAAGGCACCAAACAAACAGAATTTAACTATGCTGAATTCAATTTTTATTGCCATTACATTTTATTTCTTTATTCTAATAAATATCCGACAGGTTTCTCACAGAATTCAGAAACAAACACAAATGAAAAATAAAACGCAAATTTTTCTGTTACAATACCCTTTGCATTACTCTGACATTAATATTCTCTGTTACATTACCCTTTGCATTACCATGTCATTGTTGTTGTCACTTTTTTCGGACTAAATGAAACTTTGTCCGAATTAAATGCAACAACATTTAAATGTACCATCGTCTGGATAAAATGCAACTTGTTCGGATAAATTGAATCTTGCATTTTATTTTAACAAGGAAGCATTAAATCTGGAAGAGTTGCACTTAATTCGGATAAGTTGCATTTAATTCGGACAAAGTTACAATTAATCAATTTCAATTCATTCGAACAAATTACATCTTATTTAGACTAAGGTGCATTTAATCAGGTTAGGCTTGAATTCAATTTAGAGAAAGTTTCATTTGATTCGAAAAGGTTGAATTTTGTCCGAAAATGTTATATTTATTAAGGCGTTATTTCAACAGTTACTGAAAACATTCGAAATATGTCGTTAGGTATTTATAAGAGTAACGATTTCCTGTTTTCTAGTCCCAAGATCGGATAAGGTGTTGGTATCTACCAGAACTTTCGGAAGAACCGTTCATAATGTTGGGTCTCGCTTTCATTCTGAAAGATCGTTGCCGACTGTGTGAATCTTCTCAAGTTTGATTGTCGGGCAGTGTGATGCATAAGGTTCAAATAAAACCTTATTATTATGCATTTCTTAACATTTAGGATGGATTTTAGACAGTGTAGAGTTTAATAATCACCCAAGATCACAAGATAAAAGTCCAGCCACCACCAAAAGGAAACTCCTTGAGGGGTTCATCTATGTTTTGAATCACAACAAGCAACTCATTGCGTTCTTCAGGCTGAAGGGGACCCAGTTGTCGTTTTTTAAAATCCGACAATCAGCTTATGGTGATTCGGTTTCAGATAAATACTGCGTTGTCCTGAATAGAATAGACCCGGATACTGCTCCGCCCATCGTTGGCATTTAATCCCAGGATTCACCAAACGCTACATTACGTTTCTTTCAAAAGACACATGAAATATGCCATAAGAATTCCAAAAATTTTTGCTCTGCTCAAACTCGTCGAGTTGTTTTGATTTGTTGAAATTAGTACGGTCCAGGATATAAAAATTAACAAAATAATAACATTTTTAGACTTTCGAATTCCTTTTTCCAGAATTACGCTTACGTGAACATGGATGAATATTTCCATCCCTTTTTAATTCGACTTGGGGAACTGTGGAGCTCATGGGAAAATAGTTTGTTGGACAACTACAACAAGTGGAAAAAAATCCACCACAGTGGTTTCAATTAATTATGAAAATTCTAAATTCTACATAAAGTTCAATTTCTAGATATTAAAGAAAAATCTTGGACTAGCATTGAAGTATTTTTCCCGAAAAAGAAGAAAAATTTATGAAAGAAACAGAAATAAAAGGAAAAACTCTCAACTCCCTGGAGCATTTCAATTGAACAAAAGCTCTGCGCATATCTTGCAGCCCCAAACCTGAAGGGAAAGTCTTTAGAGGAATGAAGAAAATTGAGATAATTGAAAAATTCCCCCTCTGCACTTTTCACTCCCCCCCTTCATAAGGAAGCTTCATTTAGTTTTCACAATTTTGTTCTGGTAATGATTTTTCCAATAACTACAGAAAATTCTCTTTCAGATTAAAAAAAAAAATCCACTTAGAAATTGCAAAAATGAAATTTTCCTAAATTTTCACAACATAAGGAAGAGTCTGTCTTTGAACTTCCATTTCGTCTCACCTGAGGCACTTAAGCCAATTTCCACACTATCGAAGTGCCTAACAATAAAGGGAAGTGCACACCTGGAGAGCGCTATGCAAGCAAGATGAGTTGTGTAATCACAATTGAAACTGAGTATGCGAAAATTCCGTTGTTATCACATTTTTTATGCACTTTCCCAGCAAGGAAGGAAAAGTGTGTTTTCCTAGACAATGTGGGGTGGTGATGGTGGTTGAGGTGGTGAGGTATAGATGGTATCCGTGTTGTCGGACGAGAGGGGAGGCCCAGCAGTCAATGAGAAAATAGCTCCTTCTCTTTCCGACGGATTTTACCAACTGGGAAAATCTTATTCGGTGTCTTCTTTTCCTCCGTCTCGGTTTTCCCTTCTCTTTCACATTTTCGTACTTGACGTCGAAAAATTTTCCCAGGAATTTTGCTGGGAAATGTGAATGGACCTTGGGGCTGGGTGTAGGTGGCTCTGGGCTGGAGGCAGTCATGTTGATTTTCCTTCCTTTACTGGTGTTGATGTGAATGTGGGTAGGCCCCGGAGCTCGGGACCTGGGGATATGAGTGGTGTGTTGGGGGGCTCTCCCCTATTCCCAGCAGCTAGCAGCGAATTCATTTCTTTCGTTTTTCTGGACACAAAAGCATTTGAAACGGTTGTAAAAATGTCTTGCTGGTCAAGGAATGTCCTGCGACAGGATCAGATCAAATTTCTTGCCCTTGAGTTTCCTTCACGTCGTTTTACCCAGCCGGGGGATGTCTTGCCTTAGGAATAGTAGACATTTCCGCAGACAGCAGGAGTGCTGAGTGAATACGACAAAAAGGTGGCCCAAATCCTTTGACTGTTTGTCGGGTTGTTAGCTTGTGGCCTTGTGGTAATTTATCCTCCTTTAAAGCCGAAGTGGCTGCAGAAAAAAGGTTGCTTCCCCTTTCATTTTTAGTATGCGTAAAAACTGTAGCCACGTGTTCTGACCCACTGGGGATAGGCCAATTTTTCTTACAAATCAACGTGGAATAGATGGCGGTGACGGTCGCCGATGTCGAGGACAACAACAACACTTAAAGAGCGGCCCTATTATGAATGAATTTACGGTTTGAATGAATTTTTTAGGGTCATCAGCAGCCACGCAGGATAGTGAAAGCATTTTTGTTACTATTAATAAAGGTCAACAGATCCGTGTTGGATTTTGTGTATATTTTTTGCTGGCGTCCCCCCAACCCCACGGTCATTTTGTGGGTATGGTAAAAATATCGGTGAGGTATGATGGCCTTTCAGCGCAACCATTTTCACTTCATCTGGGAAATTCCCAGCTCATATTTGCGCTTACAGTTGTCCACACACACGTACACGGCCGCACACATACACCGACCCATAATATCCGTAAAACCAGCAGCAATAGCAATGGTAGCAGCAGCAGCAGTAGCAGCTAACGAAACCTCCTGTATATGCACATATCCGCCGCCATCTATGTTTAAAAATCGATAGCTCTCAGACGAGAATGTTTTATTGTTTGATTTTTTCCTTTCGCTCTGCTGCCTTTTTGTTGTGCAGTTTCGTATGGCTGCTTTTGTTGTTTTCAAATGGACACTTTAGCTCCGATTCAGCTCACCAACTAAAACGGACTAATTTCATAAGTTCTCAACTTTCACTGCACTATTGCAGTTTGCAGCAGGCATGACCCTCTACTGCAACATTGCGGCGTTGGAGTAGGTGGTGGTAGCGGCGGCAGCGGTGGTGGCGGTACAAGGAGCGAGAGTTTTATTAAAATGTGCGCGATATGCGATCCCAGCACAACTAAAAATGAATAATAACGAGTTGAAAAGAAATTCTTAACGTTTTCCATGAAAAATGTGAAAAGCCTGTTTTGCCGCATTCAAAAAGCCCATTTCGTGTATTTGTGTGTGCTCGGGGAGGATAAATTGAAATGGAAGAGGAAAAAGTCATAAAACGTGACCGGCCATTTTTCAATGTCAGACAAACGATTGTATTGTTTTAAATTTCTATACTGCCCGGTGGGCGGGCGGGTGGAGGGTGCAGGACGCCTTCTAGGCAAAATATACCTACTATACCGTACCGAGCCCCACAGATAGTAGCACCAGTATTGGTTGGCCGCAACATGCACTACCGCAGCACCACAGCGACAACCATATTCACTTTTCCAGATACACGGCAACATTTTGTTCAAATGTTACAAGCAGAACATATCTTCACGTTTGAGATATTCAGGTAGGTGAATTTATCTGGGTTTTTTGCATCCGACTGCATTGTGTATCCCGCTTGGCTTTTTCTACTTTACTTTCGTTACCCGTCGAGGAGAAAGGAATAATTTCTATCATCGTTGGCGTCTCGATTCCAAACAACTCGGATATCTTTGCAATTATTCAAAGGGAAATTTCCATTTCGAGTGTCTTCCTGGTTATGAAAAGGTGAATATTTTAGACTACGATAAGGTTTCGGATTAGACTGTCTGCAAAATATCTTTCTGTTTGTGAGATTTTGTCTACAATTCATCTAAGATGCCATTTGCATTCAAACACAACGTGAGAAATGCTTACCTGGTTGCATTAGAATTAGATAGAGGCGGTTTCAAGAGTTAAGTTCATAGGGTCGATCTGCTGCAAAAGATACAAAGAAGTTATGCAACTTGTGATTGAGTTTAAAAGGAGCACAGAGTACCTAGCTTAAAGAGAAATTTAAACAAAAACAAAAATCGACCTACAACAAAAATTCCTGTACCTTGAGTGATATCTTGCTCAACAACGGTTGGCTCATTTTTAGTAGCTGGATTCGAACTATCAAAGAGTATCAAGTTCGATAAGAATTCGAGATCTTGATTTTAGTTCATAATGTGACAGCTAGATGCTGCAAAACGACAGTTGGCACATATTCATTCTCCTCAAGACAACATCTCACCAATTTGTGAAGTTCGACGCTGCAAGGCCTTCTGTAGCGAGACCTCTGGGCTACTTATTAGGAGGTTGCAATGAAATCCACTATTCACATAGAGATGGCTCTGTATGCGTAATTTGTTTTCTTTATAACCGAATTAAAATCGGTTATTTTCCCGATATGTACTTTTACACTACTTTAATTTGAAAAAAATGCAGCTGGAACTCGTTTACGAAAATTTATGATGAAGCAGTGTGTAGGGATTGCTTTCGACGATTCAAATTTGGTGATTATGGTGTTAACTATAAATAACGACCAGGACAATTGAAAACTGTCGACCATGAACAACTGCAAGCAAACTGGATGCAAACCCCATTAAAATATTTAAAGAATTTATTCAACAATTCGAAATAAAAACGCCAACGATTTTACAACATTTAAAATCCAAGGGAAAGATTCAGAAAGAAGGAAGATGGCGACCATATGAATTGACCGCCTTTCGACTGTCTATCGTTTAAACTAGTTGTTGGGCGAAATGAGTCTTTTCAATACGACTTTATGAATACTATCACAGAACAGAGACCAAATCAGAAGTCTCATCAGCAACAAGAAATTATTTCCTGCGTCAAATCCCATTAAGAACATTAGCCTACCATTTGGCTGTTCTTTTCCATGTCTCCTGATATTGGCAACAACAACAACAAAGAGCATGCGACCACCACCCACCCACTGCTCTGCAGACTGGTAATCTGATGTTTGGATCTGCCTACTCATGCTGGGATTTGATTATCACATTCACGTTGTGTATGAAATGTTCGAACATTTTGTTGCGCTTGATGGGATTTCTGATTTGTTTTGTATTCTATGCTACTGATCCTTCTTGCGAGACTTGTGGCTACTATTCCGAATAAGATAATGATCCTCTTAATAAATGTATGACGTTATATGTTCGATAGCTCTCTCATATTCCAATACAAAATCTCTTGTCCGGATAGATTCCAGGCTTCGAGATGGTGCCATGGTTGATGGTCAAGTAGTGTGTTTTGGATCATCGTTAGGATGTGTTAGAAGGCACTCCTCCTTCTAACATTTACTAGTTTTTGGGGGATAGGTTGGACTTAACTATTTAATTCAAGTTCTCTAGAAAAAGAGTAGCGACTCTGGTGGTATTTTCCCTGCGTTTTTTTATTACGTCTGAACGGAAACAGTTCATAAGCTATTTCTAGGCCCATGGTTCAGCCACCCGCGAGAGGAAGAAATCCAGGAATAGGATCGGATACCATCAGCGGTGCAATCACTTAGTCGATCTCATAAAACTCCCAATCCCCTTCGCCTTCCTCGTGCAATTCATCAAGGAAGTGATGAGTTGTGACACAAGAAATGTGTCTCCATTTCTGCTTCTTCTCCGCAACCCCTAAAATCGGTATTAGTTGAACGGCTGATTTGGTATGAATGTGCTTTCAAGAATCAGTTCCCCATCAAGATCAAGATCAGTATTCCTACAGATAGTTTACTTAATTGTAAAAGTTGACATTGATCTGGTATTAAGTGGTCCCCACAATTCGCAATCGGTTTCACATCCCATAATCTACGATGCTGGTTGCCCGTCTAGTTTACAATCGTAGACCATAAAATAAAGAAGAAAACACTAGAAACTAAAAACTGGCAGCTTTCTTCTTATAGCATTGGTGAAACGTTTGCATTAGTAGTATTTTCTCAAATGGCGTAGGTAATATTTGAAACTTTTGGGGAAGGGTTAAGAGATATTACGGTCGTTATATTTTAATGAAACGAAAGATTATTAGTATTACTTAGTTTTCAGGGGATCTATACAAGATGTTTTGAAAACCAACATAATTTTAACAATTTCTTGAAAGTTATTGAACCCTCCCAAAGAAATTTTACACCTCTGCCTATGGAATTCTACGGGGAAAATGCCATCCTAAGGGGAACACTCTTGCATCTTCCCCGCTCTCAATCTAGAAGCAAAAAAGCTCTACGCACCGACACGTATTATTTTATACGTAGTGTCTTCTCCTGTTTGTTTTATGATCTAAGTTTACGATACGCCCAGGCAAATATTTAGAGTAATTGGAAACTACCCCTCTCGTTATTTTGTGACTGATCGTTTCCACCTTGTAGTTCCTAGCAAGTTTATAGGTAACGAAGGGCTTCGTTTTAAGAATTTTGATAGCTGACTGTTTGTCCATGCAGTTTGCAATCTGATGGAGCGAATTAGGAAATAGCAATGTGCGCAATGTCAAAGAACTTGGAAGAGTTGTGTGGAGAGTGTGGAGCGTAGAGAATCGTGGCCATGGGATAGTGGCTAAGCAGAGCTCATAGTCTACAACATGTAAGAAAAGGTGCTATAGAACCTCTGATTTAGAGAGACCTTACATTGTCGAGTGAATTAGGCTTTGTACTTTTAGGGTGAACTCACTTGGTGCTTCTAAGGCCCTTCATAGATGGGACGTTTTTAGACTCGGATGTTGGGAGGTTGAAGCTTTTGGAAGGCGTGGCGTTTTCTCATCTTACACAGGCATGTCAATGGGTCCAGCCTAAATTTCTAACCTCTTGACGGCCAATCCCCAGTGCACCATATATGAAGGGCTCCTTTATATTCGTATTTTCGTTAAATGCATTTTTGGGATTAAATATAATCGTTTTTATGGTAGTAGATTCAGATGAATCATTAACCGAAAATAGTTATTAAATTGTAAACCTTCTCTCAGACTCCCGTTCAATTATTATCATGGGATTCTGTTTAAGACACAAGCTGGACCTTCCAGGATTGCTTCGAAATTGTTGATTTTATTCACTTATGACAGCGTTTCTGAAATAAGTTGTCCCAGTGAATGTGAGTGAAATAAAGAAATACTGCAGTTAGAGCCTGACATTAAGCCACCAGCCAGGTGTGATGATTAAAGCCAAATTACCACCTGCAGTTAATTAATAAAGCTTTTTTTATATATGTTGTACTGAGCTGTACTTGTAGAAGTAGCAGAGCTGGGTTCTCTCGGCTTTACCTAATGATAGGCAACTCGCCGGCTAATTAAACCAATCTTTCCAATACCGTTTAATCTGTTAACATGGTCTTGAGAAACTAGTAACCCAGTAGCACACGTGAAGCTCAGGTGAATGGATTCGGGCCACATGATTAAGCAGTCGCTGCAGTTGCTGCTGATTTAAAAATTAAATAAATCGAGAAAAACCTCCTTCAACAAAAGAAAACCGGGGTAAAAACTTGCAGCATAGTAAAACGATAATTTTCATTTAATTTTCTTGAAGAATTGCAGCAGGCAAACAAAAAGCTCATAAATTTCTGTTAACTTTACGACAAGGACAAAAGCGCAAGACATAAATTAAAAAATTCTTTTCTTTCTTGCTCGAAAGACAAGAAGAGATTGCTGTGGGCACAAGGGGCCCCACCATCACCAGCACCAGGCACCAG
>QYTT01081553.1:42065-53059 GCA_006980735.1 Dasypogon diadema
AGAAACTAAAAACTGGCAGCTTTCTTCTTATAGCATTGGTGAAACGTTTGCATTAGTAGTATTTTCTCAAATGGCGTAGGTAATATTTGAAACTTTTGGGGAAGGGTTAAGAGATATTACGATCGTTATATTTTAATGAAACGAAAGATTATGAATATTAGTTAGTTTTCAGGAGACCTTTATAAAATATTTTGAAAACCAATATAATTTTAACAATTTCTTGAAAGTTATTGAACCCTCCCAAAGAAATTTTACACCTCTGCCTATGGAATTCTACGGGGAACATGCCATCCTAAGGGGAAGACTCTTGTACCTTCCCCGTTCTCAATCTAGAAGCAAGAAAGCTCTACGCACCGACACGTATTTTATACGTAGTGTCTTCTCCTGCTTGTTTTATGGTCTAAGTTTACGATACGCCCAGGCAAATATTTAGAGTGATTGGAAACTGCCCCTCTCGTTATTTTGTGACTGATCGTTTCCACCTTGTAGTTCCTAACATGTTTATAGGTAACGAAGGGCTTCGCTCTAAGAGCTTTGATAGCTGACTGTCTGTCTATACAGATTGAAATCTAATGGTATCACCAGGGATGGATGTAAGTAAAAATGGGAGAATTGGGAAATAGCAAGGTGCGCAATGTCAAAGAACTTGGAAGAGTTAAAGTGTGTAGCATAGAGAATCGTGGCCATGCATGGGATAGTGGCTAAGCAGAGCTCATAGTCTACAACATGTATGAAAAGGTGCTATAGAACCTCAGATTTAGAGAGACCTTACATTGTCCAGTGAATTAGACTTTGTAGCACTATACCGCTTTGTACTTTCAGGGTAAATTCACTTGGTGCTTCTAAGGCCCGTCATAGATGGGATGTTTTTAGACTCGGCTGTTGGGAAGTTCGGCACTTTCTCATTTTACATAGGAATATAAATGGGTCCAGCTTAAACTCCTAACGTTTTGACGGATCAATCTTCCGGTGTACCATGTATGAAGAGCCTAAGCGTCTCTTGAAAAACTTTTCGTTTTGACCGTGTGTGCAATTTTTAATATTAAATAGTCCTTATATATTTTCTTTATCTCTTTTATATCGTTTTTTGTTATCCGTATTTTCATTAAATGCAATTTTGGGATTATATTTAATGTACGTTTTTATCGTAATAGATTCAGATGAATCATTAACCGAAAATAATTATTAAATTGTAAACCTTCTCTCAGACTCCCGTTCAGTTATTATCATGGGATTCTGTTTAAGGCGTAAGCTGGACCTTCCAGGATTGCTTCGAAATTGTTGAGTTTATTCACTTATGACAGGGTTTTTGAAATAAGTTGTCCCAGTGAGTCTGCATGATCATGGCGGGATTCTAAATAATTGAATTTTTGATCTGGTTTGTAGACAAGAGTGAAACGAAGACATTAAGCTACCAGCCAGGTGTGATGATTATAGCCAAATTACCACCTGCAGTTAATTAATAAAGCTTTTTTTATATATGTTGTACTGAGCTGTACTTGTAGAAGTAGCAGAGCTGGGTTCTCTCGGCTTTACCTAATGATAGGCAACTCACCGGCTAATTAAACCAATTTTTCCAATACCGTTTAAATCTGTTAATATGGTCTTGAGAAACTAGTAACCCAGTAGCACACGTGAAGCTCAGGTGAATGGATTTGGGCCACATGATTAAGCAATCGCTGCAGTTGCTGCTAATTTAAAAATTAAATAAATCGAAAAAAAACCTCCTTCAACAAAAGAAAACCGGGGTAAAAACTTGCAGCATAGTAAAACGATAATTTTCATTTAATTTTCTTGAAGAATTGCAGCAGGCAAACAAAAAGCTCATAAATTTCTGTTAACTTTACGACAAGGACAAAAGCGCAAGACATAAATTAAAAAATTCTTTTCTTTCTTGCTCGAAAGACAAGAAGAGATTGCTGTGGGCACAAGGGGCCCCACCATCACCAGCACCAGGCACCAGGCACCAGCATTAGCAGCATATCACCCGAACACTCTGTACCAGCAAAAGGACCATAGAGGCGACTTGGGGAAACAACAGCCTCAAAACGTTGCAGAATTGCATGCCATTGTAATAGTGGAAAAGTCATCACCATTTAACCAGTTCGCAGCTGGGGTCAGCTATAACACTTAGCAGGGCTTTTTGGTGGTCGTCCGCCAGTTTTCATCGTTCAATGGGATCAAAGTCACCCTCACGTGCGACTCACCTTTCTTTCCCAAAGCTCTGTCATTAATGGGCATAACTCGACCTGTGTCCGCGCACGTGATTCGTGTTAAATTTTGCGTTAAGACCGCCGAATGCAATAACACGCCAAGCCTAATGCTTCACAGTTTACATCGATAAGCGATTCCCAAACAGAGGCCAGACCTGAATTGCAAGACACAATGGCAGACATCGGTGACCGCCACCACCCGCGGAGCTTCAGGTCGACGGTCGCTGCTTTTACTCGGCGGCGTACTTTTCATGCTGCGGTGCTCGCGTTCATTGAGTTTTGATTTTTTCATATTTGGCGCGCGAATGGAACCCGGCTTCCACTTTACCAGCCCCAACAACACAACAGGCAGCGCAGAGGCATGATCCGAATTTATCTCGGCCTCTGATAACATGAAGTAGGCTCCGGTGATAGAAGTGCCGGTGGATATACCTTCATACTCCACCGGCTCCATGAAATATTCAGTGCCAAACAGTTCGATAACGTGATATGTCCCTCTTCCCTGTTCGATTGTTTGATTCTGTTAAAAAAAAAAACGTGTTTTTGTCAATTCGGCGATTCTGTTCTCTTCGTTTTTGCTTATTTTCGGGCTATTTTAATTTTGTTTTTATTTATACCACGAAATTTTGACATTTTCGTATTAATGCCCATCGTTTTTTGGGGGAGATTTGCACCTGGTATAGCTCTGAAGTTTTTAATGATTAGTTTAAAGCGTGGGAATGGGATTTGGGCTTTGGCGATTATGTCATCGTTGGCTCTATTCAGAAAACACCCTACTCTCAGGTAGTAAAATAGTTCCTCTATATTCCATTTTTTGAAATTTTGGACTGAAATCATATGATCTGCTGCTGTTTTGCCTTATAGAATAGTTCGCCTAAAAAAAAAAAAAGTGAAGCTATAATATTACAAATGTCTTCCGACTAGTGGGTGAGTCATTTTCTATAGAATTTGAAGAAGTAGGCGATAAATGACTGCAGGTAGTGCTTGTTGCTAACATGTGGCCTTTGTGTTTGCAATTTCACTGATAAAATTGAACCGCACCACAAAACTATTGTATTGTTGCGACATCTTAGGATATACAATTTAACAATTAACAAAAGGAATATAGTTCCTTGTTTACGATAGCACTTATCCCCATTTCATGTAGGTATACTAAATTTGCCTACGATACCCACTCCTGAGATGTGAAGCAACAAACTCTCGACTTGCTTTTCTGACATCGGTGAAAGTCTGAAATTGGTTGTCGTACAGAAAGTGGGCCATCGAGAGAAATAAATCGTAGTCAGATGGCGCGATATGAGGACTATACCGAATGGGGTAGAACCTCAATAACGTTCAATTCTTTTAATTTCTCCTGGCTCGTACGTACTGTACTTATGCTGGTGCAATGCACTTCAGTTGACTACGGGCTAGGAATTGAGTTAAAAATGCAAAACTTGTATCGATATTTAAAAAATATCGTTTAATAATATCTATATCGGTCATACGATATTTTATTTGGGGTTCAAAAGGAAAGTTTATTTACTAAGTCCAGTAATTAAGTTAAAAAAAAAGATTCAAAATGTGCTCAGGGAGGAAATAAAGAAAACTATCGATGAAATTTATACTGTGGTCTGGTTCAGGGTATTTGGAGAAAAATTAAGATTTAAAGAAGCCTTCCGCTACCGAATACGTTCAGATATTTTCTAAAAAGTTCGGCATCTTATTGCCAACGCATCTCACATAATCGGAATATGAAGCAAGTATGCGCGATATCGATATGATATTTTATTGTATCGATCTTTTAGGGTTGAACATAAATATTTCAAAACATCGACATATGGGTGTATTTATTATTGGAATTATAAAAGGTAATTGATGCAATATACATAAATATTAATAATTTTAAGAAACAGTGAGATTGATAAAACACAAAACCTTTCAACACTGACTGGAAGTCGCCTGTATAGGTTGGGTTTCATTGTTATTTCACTCATAGTATTTTGTCACTCATTTCATACGCGTGTATATAAATCAGACATTCCTGTTTTTAATACTGTCATATACTTTGGTGACCTTAACAGAATATCTTTGTAATCGTTCCACTTCTTCGTAATAAGGAAACCCCCAATATGTTTTAACTTCTGCCCTCTATGTAACCATCGCTCGTCTGTTTGTTATTCCTCCACCCTTACTAAATACCATGTTTTTAGATTTACTTACATTTACTTTGCTTACGAATGGGCCGTTACAGCAGCAGTTATTACACCTCAAGAGTAATGTTTTAGTTTTAAAACCACTTGGAAATGTTCGACGTTTTGAATAAAGGGTAGTCAAAAAAGTATTGAGCATTTTTAAGTCAAAATTGAAACAATCGCTTTTTATATTTTGAAATAACATTACCAAAATGCGCCAAAAATACGCCATTTTGTTTGATGACCTTCTGCCATGTTTCTGGCAATACTATAATCCCGTCACTGTAGAATTGCCGTGGTTTCTGGGCAAAAAATTTTGACAAATGTATTTCAAAGGCCTTTTTTAAATTAACTTAATACCATTTAGATAGACCGAAGTAAAGAGTAATCTGACGGTGCAGAGTTTGGGCTATACGCCAGATGCATTAAAAATTCCCAGTCAAATTCTCTTAATTTTTGCCGAGTAGTTAAAAATGTATGTGGTCTGGCGTTGTCATGGTGGAAAACGACGCATATTCTGTTGACTAGTTCCGGCCGATTTTTTTTTAAATTGCTTGTTGCAAGCTCGCTAATTGTTGACAGTAATCATCCGAATCAATCGTTTTAGCAGCAGCTCATAGTGCAAAGTTGCCCCTCCAATCCCACCAAACACATAGCATCATCTTATTTGGCGTCAATTCTGGCTTTGCCACATGTTGTGGAGCTTTTTCTCGCTTCGACCACGATCTTTTTCGCACAATGTTGTCATAATGATGATCCACTTTTCATCGCCCGCTTCAGAAATGGCTCAATTTTATTACATTCCTGTAGAGATTCGCAGATAGAAATTCGATCGAGTTAATTTTTTACGTTAAATCCTGTGGGGCCCAAAACATCGAGCGTATTTTTGTAGCCAGCTTTCTTCACATGGTTTAAGATTGTTTTATGATGGATATCTATCTATCTATCCTTACTGGGTTGAAGTTTTCAGTAAAAGTAACCGATTTCGAAAATCTTTGTGCCGAGAAGCAATCATAAAAATGAATTTTTAAACTTCGTCAGTTTTTTGCCACACATGCTTCACAGGGTTGTTTCCTACAAACGTAAATTCATCTGTAAATATAACCGACATCCGCAAACATAGTTTGTATAGTGCAGGCACTACACTTCACATAATTTCGGCTCCTTTCATTTAAATCGAAGAGAAACGTATAACAAATTGCAATAAGACCTTCTGTAATGTACGATACCGAAGTATGGGTAATAAGAAAGCAAAAACAGGAGATACATGAGATCCTCCTGCGGAGAGTCCCGTGTTCTATTTATCGTGGTGTCCGACATAGAAGTAAGAAATATAGATGACCCATGAATTATGAACTTTTCGAGGCTCTTAATAAAGTAAATTTTATAAAATCTGGCAGACTTATATGGGTTGGTTCGGTAGCCAGAATGAATAACCATAGGCTGTCCAAGGTTCTCCTGGAGAGGAACGACTGGGGTAACTACGAAGGAGCTTATGTATGTATTTGCATTCCAATGTTAGGCTGGTGAGTGATCGACTTTAATTTCTTGGAATTTTATTAAAAACTAAACAAACTTATTGATCAATCCAATGATACTTAGAAAAATCTACATACCAACTTTAAAGTCTTAAAGCACTTTGCCAGTTTAATACGTACCTGGAAAGAAAAAAGAAATATTTAAAAAAAACGTAATGCAATAAAATAGCAATAAATTATTTTCTTAAAATTTAGAAACTTGCTAAGTGAATGTAAGGTATTGTAAGGGTGTGAGGGAGACTTGTAAACAGTAATTGTCATCATTAACTTGGAACAAAATGAATTAAAAATTTCCTATCAATCTTCGAAATTTTGGATTTTAAGTGGTGCCAGAATGCCGCAAGGTTCCTTTCTTTTACCTTCACTATTCTCTATTTCAATTCAAAACTAATCTTCGAAATTTTCAACAACATAGTTTTTCAGGCCACAGTATTCCTAGTTTCTTTTACGTAGACGAATCACATGGGAATTTTATTGATATTATTCGAGATCATAAAGATATCTCTACAAGTTTTGATTGAGCAAGAGTGAATCATACTGTATTAAATGTATCTAAGATACATTGTTATTTTGTTTCCCGTTTTTCATTTTAATAATAACAGTAGCTTTGATTCTCTTTATATGGGGGTTGTTCAATAAAGTCCGAGACTGGGCTTGATATTTTCCATAGAGCGCTTACACCGCCATCGCCCTGCTTTATGTATGCTGATTTGATGCGCGCGTGCATTTGATGAACATGTTACGTCTCGTACAATCTAGAAATATCGGTAGGAAGTACCGAATAAACTTTCAATATTCTTTGATATTTAGATGTTTAGAGTAACTATATGGGCGCTGAATCCCTCGCCAGCTTACTCCCATCAAAAACAAACTCATGTAGCATTTGTCTCGAGTGGGAGCAATTATATCCTGCAGTCCAGGTCTGGCTCCCTACATTTAAGTTAGACTCTATAATTATCACATCAGACCAAAATCAAGATATAATCCTCAAGTTTGAGAGTTAACCCTTTTAGTGGCACGGACCAATATTGTTGTTGACACAATTGCAATATCAAGTATCGATACTTTGTAGTATCAACGTTATGTTGAT
Source organism: Dasypogon diadema (assembly GCA_006980735.1). NCBI lineage: Eukaryota > Metazoa > Arthropoda > Insecta > Diptera > Asilidae > Dasypogon > Dasypogon diadema. Next base: position 49,081 of record QYTT01081553.1, read on the forward strand.
TATCTTCCGTTCTTTTATCACTATTTTCATGGGCATATTATAATATTAATTCGTGTATATTCGTGAGACGTCTTCTGCTAATGGTTAACTTGGGGTTACAATGGTACTTTGCATATGGTGAAGTATTGAGGGTGTAATGTACTCGTTCCCAGGTTCGAAAAGTAGGATCGTCGAAGACAACACAACTGGATCGGTCATTTGAAGTCCTGCTTATTTTCTTTCCAGCGCTGATTAATCGATGGCGGATGTTGATGCAGCAGACAAGAAAAGGATCGAATTCTGACGCCTACAGTCCTTTCGCTGACTCCTTTCTTGTAAGGAAGGAGCTTTTACATGGACAAGGAGGATATTGAAAGTATTCAACAGCTTCCCTGAGAGTGCTCTGGCTTGGGCAGACGAAGGAATAAGTGAATACTTCTTCGGTTCACTGAGGGAAACTAGTAGGGAAAGAGTTAGGAGAACCATCAAGATTCATTAATTCCTATGGTTGGTTTCACGCTCTTTTTCGTACTTTGTAACAGCTCTTTCAGGTGAAGTTCCATATGGTCACAGAATAGACCATTTTCTAAGTCTAAGGGCCCAACCTAACCTAATTCCAGAAGACCTCTAGTCATTTGCTTAAGCCCAACACAATTATCATACAAATTTGTCTAACCTGCATTAAATCAATTTTTTAATGCTTTCTCGGACTAGAAATCATTAATCCGAGCTGATACAATTCCATTTCCTGGCAACTGGATTTATCCTCGACATATTTCTTCTTAAGTAAAGCAAGGAAATAACTCAATTTGAAATTGATCCAAGGTTATGCAAATCTCCTGCATTAGAAAGCAAAGTCCTTGGAGAAGACTGCAGTTCACACAGTTCAACAAAGTAAAACAGATCCGCCAATTCGTATTTGTTCTGTTGGATCTAAGATGCATCCGATGATGTAAATTTTATTTATACAAATCGAACTCTAATGCCAGGATGGGAGCCATGCAAAGATGCAATGAATGCGATTACAGTAAATTCACTGGACAGCAATTTACTGGACAGCTCGACATTACTCATTATTCTGTCGAAGTGGCTGTGTTTGTGTGCGTTCGATAAACACCTCGTCATCATTCTGAATTTATACCAAAATAAGTCATTGATTGCAGTTAACATCCCACCATAAATCACACATGCCGCACCACACCAGTATTCGGAGCGAATGATGCATCAAAATTGTAGACGAAGCCACTATCAAGGCTGGTCGTAATTTGCAAGGTGAGAGAAGTCGAAAACGCTAATAACGTCAAAATCACCAGCGCTAAATAATATTAAGGTACATAAATTCAAGGGAACGAACTTTATAGCAAAAAAAAGTTTGTACTTTTAATTGCAGCTGTAAATTAACATTTCATGCAATAAAGTAGAGTTCCAGGTTCATTTTCCCACCTTCCTTGAATGAATTACACCGGAGCCGTCCATTTTTCATTTAATACTTCTTGCAGCCTTGGCTGGTGCGCTCGCAACCAGGATTTTACGATTCTGTCTGAAATGAGGGTGTAAATTGATCGAAGTATTGCATTGGTCTCATGGACCAGAAAATTAAAAAAATAAAAAAACCCCCGATACTCATTTACTCATTCCACTGACTGCGACGTGCACAGGCGGGGTTGTAATCACGGGGGTAGGACGTCATACTATTTATGCAGATTCCCCATAAAGTGCATCAAATGCAAGAATAAATATTTGCAAAAATTACTATAAAACTCAATCTGCAACTCAGCTGGTATATTTTGTTTGTGTTGCCGTGCGAGTGGTGGCTGGGCGGGGGAGGATATCCCTGGGAAAAGGGCGATTCTATCAATTTTTGTTGCAATAAAAAATCGTTTCTCTGGGGCTCCTTTTTTTTTTTGCTCGCCGCAGTTGTTTACATCTGCAGTTTTTAGATTATCCACAGTTCATTAATAGCAGACGGGTTTTCGCTGCAGTCGCACAGGGGGATGTGTGGCTGTGTGCATCACTTGGCGGGCTTAAATTGCATTTGCATGCGTGCCTAATTACAAGTTTCGATGCCATAAAATTTTCGAGCTCATCCAGGGTCTGCACCACATAAAAGGAAACATAAAAATGGAAATAAGAAACTTTGTAAAAAGCCACATAAAATACGAGGGAAAACAATGGCGCGTTCAAAAAGTAACGCATGTGATAATTTTCGATTTATGGTCGCGTTCGTGTAACAATCGCGCGCTGGGAGTAAAAAGACACCCAGTCTCAGTCTCGGTCTTAATCCCAGTTCCAGTCCCAGTCCCAGGGCAAAGAAAAGATGAAATTTATCAGCAAGCCATAAAATTACCGACATTATTTTTGCTAGATTGTTAAGGCAGCCAATAGCCAAATAGAAGCAGTAAAAATGAGAGGCAATTTGAGACTCCCAGCCCAATAAGGACGGGAATTGGAAAAGAAAATAAACGAAACCTTGTTGCAGCCATGGCAAGAAAAAGGAGGAAAGGTTAAAAAACAAAAAAAAAACGTTCGTAATTAACTGCATAACTGCATGGGAGTAGAAAAACTGAAACAAAGAGGCTGAGGGCTGAGTTGTTGTAACTGAGGCGATAGTAATAATTGTCTTGTACCCGGCCTTTTTCCAGCCATTCGAAGCAACGAGAAAACAACAAAAACGACCCAGGATTAATATGAAGATACAGAACAGAATTAAATGCAACTTATCTGGCTTTTTGTCCGGCCGTGACCCCTTGCAGCAGAGTCTCGCGACGCGAGAAGCATTCTGTAGCGCAACGTCGCTAAATCTATGGAAATTGACTTTGTTTGACGACTTTTGATTAGCTATATAACTGCACGAAGTCCACGTCGATGTTGATGCTTTCGCCACAAAGTCATTTCTCGTTGTTGTTGTTGTTGTTGTGTTTGCTCAACACGATGATCCAGATCCGTATCCAGATTTCAGATACAGATTCATGCGCCAACATCGTGGTGTAAATTTCTTTTTTGCAATTCCAGCGAATTTTATAGTAATTTTTTCTTTTTTGTGGGGTAAAAAGGCCAAGAATGTGGAGGAATAAAGAAATTCTTGTCCTAATTAAGCTGGAATCGCGTTAACAAAGCAAATCAACTACTGGCCAAGAGGAATTTGCAATTTTCTTAATTAGCACTATTTCGGCGCATGCACAAATAAGAGAATCATAATAAATGAAATGAATGGGCTTTTTGGCGTCCACATTTTCTTAAATATGTATGAGGGGCACAAATAAAGGAATAATTATTTTATGCTGATGTCCTAGGTCAAAGTTGAGTGGATTAATTTTGAAAATGGAAGGAAATCAAATCCCCTTCTTCCTAGGAATCTTTCCAATGTTGCTTTTAACAGAGCATTCCATTGTGAGGATTTTATATATTCGTAACTCGTAAAAAGATCAATACTTTGTGGGCAAGTTATAACTAAAAATTTGCTGGTGCATCCTTTAGGGAATTTGATGGTTCTTATCTCTTACAGTGATCTATTAAGAATTGTTGGCGTTTAGGAACTTTGCTGCTCATTAATAATTAATGATACAGCCCTCCGCTTATAGCATGCATTCCGAATCAATTGTCAACTCTCGTCAGCAGAAAAATCTTACCTTGGAACTCAGGACCTCATGAACCTTAAGTCATCTCGGTATTGAAACAGCTCCCGATGATATCAGTGTTTGATATTAAGAGAACAAATAGGGAGTCCAAAATACGTTGTTTGGGAGATGGAAAGATTTGTATTTTTGGGTACTGACTACACCAAATGATGGTCAAAACTTTGTTTTCTTCATTATACTCTCTCCCTTTAGAGTTGAATGGACTTGTTCCAACGATTCTCCAATTCGAGTAGTGATTTATCTGAATGTTTTCAAAAAACCCCGCTAAAACTTCAGAATTTGTTTAAAAACCCTTTCCAAATAGGAATTTTTTGAGGCGTGGGACTAAGTGGAAACCGGAGGGAGAAACATCTGGTGAATAA
>QYTT01081554.1:11152-21248 GCA_006980735.1 Dasypogon diadema
GACGTTCTGTACTTGAAGATTTTCGTAGTGTCACCTCCTGTTCATTGAAAATTATAAAGAGGTGTGAGTTTAAATATTTGTAAAATATAATTGTAAACTGTAAATAACTCTTGAAGAGAGGAGTAAAGAAGTTTCATCCGTTGAATGACTAGTTACTGCGACCGTAGCTATCATCATAATTTTTGATTGGTCCCCTTTTAGGAATTTTCTTTGGAGTATGTCTTTTGGTAGCCTATAATTCCACCCTGCGTGGTTCGCTCACCGATGTTTAATAAGAAGGCTGTGACCTCAGACCTGTCCGACTGATAACTCCAGACAGGCCAACTTCTGGGTGTTCTGGCTGCAGCGTCTGTATTGCCGGTAAAATGGACGTAGTTAGCGAAAGAACCATGGAGTTCATAACGGCTTAAAACGAGTGGCTAAGCGTAGTAGTTCTATGCAAGATTCTTAGAAGAATAAGTAGCATTTCTTACACTATCGTTAGGAAAAACACTATAAACTTAAAGTTTAGCAATGCCCTGCTCTGTATGGAAATTGGGGGTAGACTTAACCCATTGCCTACGCCAGAGACCAAAGTACTAGCTATCAAAGACCTCAGAAGGGTAGTGCTATTAAGATCAGGAGTTTGGGAACAAAAAATTGGATGTAGAACTGACGTTTACCGTATGAATTACAGGATTGTATGGTATTACTGCACCACCAAAAAACGGTTGTAAGGTCAGAGGTAGCTGTTAAGCCAGTTTTATGATAGTCTACGAGTGTAAAAAGCTTTTGAAATAGTTGGGACGATGCAGCCAAATATCTAGCTGCCAAGGAGGGCTCTAGTTGAAGGCTTAATGGGCCAGGACTGATCCTTCCAAATCTTGTAAATCTACAACTTTTGATCCATCTCTGTGTGTACAAAAGGCGGCGTATGCCGCAGGGCGTTTGAGATTGTGCTCACCGATCTTCCCCCATTCGTAGGAGGCAAAAAGACTTAAAAGACGGGTTCACAATTCTAACCTACTTTCCTGTGACAAAAACAAACAAATCACTCTGTCCTGACACTGCAGTTCCTATCACAAATCTATCTAAAAATAAATGAGGCTTTAGAGATAGCACTCTCACATCCTTATGACTTTCGCATGTTCTCCGGTAAGGATAAACTTCAACACGCATCATATCTAATATCATGAAAGGTTGAAGACAGTCCCTGCCATTCAAAGGCTCCTCTCATTTTTTAAATTTGTTTGGTGTTCTTTTTGTACATCGCAGTCGAGATATCTTTTGCCCGGTTTGGTGAGAAAATTTTTGCAGTAAAACTCTTACCCCATTGACTCGGTAACGAAAAACAAATGAAAAAAAGGGAAGAGTCCTTTGTATCTAACACAACTGTGGCACAGATGAGATATGATGTTATCAAATCTTACCTCCACCTTCTGCGCTCATTTCTCCTGCATCTTATGGCAACTTTTGATAAATCATGGAGCCTCTTCCATTCATGAAAGACGAGGTGGTTTTATACAAAGAAAAAAAACTTATCATCCTGTCCCTGCTGTTGCTCCCCAGCCCCTCGCCCTCTTCCTAACAAGAAAGGAGCGCCTGGAAAAAATTACACTCCCTTCGTGAACACATCCTGAGGTTGAAATCAATTCTCAAATAAAGCATATAAGAATTTCTCGGGTATAATGTGTAAGTGGAAAAGAACGAGATGAGAATTTTGTTTCGGAAGCAAAAAAGGAGGTTGCCGGATGCTTCCACACCACCCCCAGAAAAAAGAGCGAAAAAATCTAGTCAGAGTCCTACTATGGCCAAGACAAAGATGGGTACGAGATCTGTTGATGTCCATCCCTATTTCCTCCAACACAATATTTGTGCGTTTGGTGATTTACTTTCACCACCATTGACTGTTACGCTTTGTAGTTGTGGAGATGACTTTATGTGGGACTGTTATCATCGAATGTGTTCTAAAGAATTTATTAACGGAAGTGAAGACAACTCCCCAACACCCAGTGGTTTGCCTCACAAATTAAATCCTTCCACTTTGTTCGATTAGTGAGGTTCGTCATCCATAGAATCCAACAGTCATTACCCTCATCCCCTTTTCATTTAAGCACCCAAGTCACATCAGGAAATTAAATATGTATTCCACAGAGCACCCTTGTCCATAGCTGGGTTCCAGGAGCATGGATCCCTCCTACCCACCGAAAAACTACAACGTACTCAGGCGTAGCATTTTGGGGATAAATAGTTAACGAAAGCATCGCATGACGTTTTGTTTATTTGACAAATATCCTCTTAAAGTGATATATGTATATCCTCCCAACTGTGTCTTCAAATTGAACGTTTCCCATGTTCGCATTAAGAGCAAATGGAATCGACTTTGACATCTTCGCCTTTTAAGATTTTTTTGTATTTCTGTCTGTGTGGGTTATTGTTACTTCCGATGTCATGAAATACTGATTACAGTTAATGCTTGCCTTTCCCCCGGTCTATTTAACTGGATGAAGTGGATTTCGAACCATCCGCGGACGTAAAATAAAACAATGTGCAAAATTATAAGAAAAAGACCGCTTCTCCCCATGAAGAGGAACAGGATGGATTTAAAGCAATCCCTTATTTCGGACCTTCACTGTCACGCCATCATCAACCAGCACTTGAGCATCTCATCGGTGATAGGAAAGATCTGCTTAAATGCTTGGTTAGGTGAAGGCTCCACATTAATCAATGAATGTATGCAAATTACTCCCAAACTCTCAACCTTTTCCCCACCGCAGCTGTTGAATATGGAAATATAAAATTAGGACTGGATAAATGAGCAGCTGAATATGAAATCCACTTTACTGTCATCCTAACTCCTTAATCCTTATCCTTGGAAATTATTTATTTGGATGTCCTGGGGTTGGGTTCGTAATTAAGACCTCCTTGAATCTACCGCATCCAAGAGACCGGGCGAAGGCATAATACGTCCATTAATAAAATTGGATTGCGCTTTAGTTCTAAAGAAAGAATCCTTAAAAAGATTTGCGGTCTTGTCCGAACCCCACACTCATCCACTTCATAAGTAAATAATTCACTTCATCATTCCGAGAATATTTTCTTTTGTGTTGTTGAGCTCCTACATTATATCCTGGCTATCAAGTGGAATTCACCTCACTACCTCTGTCCGCCCCATCCCAAATTCACAACCAAACTTTAGACTCCCACCCTACACGTTTTTTCCCCGGGGTTCTTAACTGCCTGGTGATGATAGCAAATCGGAAGAAAACACTTCTTCCCTCTACTGCAAATTCAAAACGTGTGTTTACTTGCCTCAATATCGATTTCTGGCGCAAGACACTCCTCAAACAAGTTGTGTTCATTTGTTTGATCACCAATCGACGACCCATTGAAGATGAATTCAGTTGTGAACGTGTCTGTTTGCACTCCAGTCGAGACATACACTTTAGCGGTGCTATTGTGGGCTGCGATGGCTGCTGTCGTTGTTATTGGGCTTGGACTGCCATCACCACTTGAGTTTGATGATGATGACAATATGCGATTTGGTGTTGTTGATATTGGTGTTGTTGGTGTTGTTGTTGGTGATGTTACTACACTCAGTGGAGAATGCTCAGCGTTTATCGATTCGATTTTAAGTTGCTGTTTCGGTGGTTGAAATGTTGGGGACATTGGTGACTGTTGCTGTGGATGTTGTTGATTTTGCATTATTTCTCTACTACTGGATGGTGCTGGAGTTTTTGTGTGATCATCGTAGGTACGCCGACGAACCTCGACTAGGATGGGTTCAGAAGCTTTTAGGAACATTTGTACTGCCTCCTCGTGAGGCATTTGGCTAACATCAACACCATTTATCTGAAATTATAAAAAGAAGATTCTTTTAATATTGAATTTATACTTGGGGTTATTGTTTTTAAGGTATAAAATAATTTATGTGATTATATAACACTTTTTTAAGACTATTCTTGTAGTTCTCTAGGTGGCACTCACTGATAGCAGCTTCTTAATCATTCAACGTGAGGTTGGAACGCGAGATATCTTTCTGTTGTTGAGATAAATTACCCAATTCTGGTCTCTGGCTAGAATGGTAATTTTAAGAAGTCAGGTAGCAGCTGTGCAAAAGTGTGCTTGCACAGAAAAAAGAGCTGACCTCTACTCAAGAATCATCTAAGAGATCAGGAAATGACCAGTCTGGCATAAGGCGGCAAAAAACCAACTACAACAAAAACAGCAAAAAATACGAAGAAAATGAATATGGAAAAAAAGACCAAGTGGAGAAGTTGACAACCCAACAATAAGGCCAAAAAGAGGATTATGTAGGTATAATTCTGCGGTTCAAGTTGGAGGTATCCTTTTAAATGGCATTTTACACCCATAAATGATGTACGGCATCGTGAAGTGAACGTTCTTTCGTTTTCTTATAGCCCTTTTTTGTCTCCTCTACGATGCTCTGACGATCAAAGTACTTTCTTAAATCGTTCTTGCATATCTACCAAGAGGCCAAAGATAAGTAACATACGCCAAACATGTGGGAGATCAAGTCCTGTGTTTACTGACTTGGTCGTGTGACCGAATAAACTGGAAGAAAACAAAAACGCAGAATACAAATAAAACTTAGAGGAATTGATAAGGTATAAAGTGATAAATAAAACATCGTCACAATTAATTGAGGACAGAAGATGATGAGGGTACAAAGGAGTTCCTAGAGGCAGCCACTTAGGACCGATATGCATTTAACTGGGAGTGGTTGAGATATTCGTCGGTTATCGGTGCTTTTTCTTCTCATGCAGGAGTCAAACTTTAAGGAGGTCATTATTCCAATGGAGATAAGTGTCTTGCCGGAAAAGTACCGACAAAGGTTTTGACCTATTTAAAATGTGAAGAGCGAGACATATGTTTACTGGAGGGATCAATATATGAGTTAATTCAAGGAATTTAAGGAACTGCTATAAGGAAAATTTTCGTAATCCGAAGGACAGGTTAGAGTTCTAAGAAAACTATCTTATGAATTATTAAAATTCCTACGTTATAGATTTTTTACAACTTTAGTGGAATATTTTTTTTTTTTTACATTTAAGTCGCGCTTTCTGAGAATCGCCGGTTTTTCGGTAAAATTTGGTGGGTGTCAATGAACCATCCCATTTTGGTTGAGCCCACTTGAGTCTAGATCCAACGACTTCCAGAATTTTGAGCAGAAAAGGCCTGGACGGTAGCACACAATTTAACTTGTCAATTTCCTTTTTTCAAATTGAAGTCACTCTGGTAGTCACTCTCGTAGATGCCGGGTTTTCTGTCCAAATTTCGTGTTTATTCTCAGCAAATTATGCCCTGCGCTCATGTCAATAGTGTTGAGCGGCAAAATCTTATGATTTCTAGATTTTTGCGCAAAACAAAGCCTGGGCTGTAGTCCACAGTTTGAATTTAAAATTATGTTTTTTCACATTTAAGTCGCTTTAACTTCTCATAATGGCCGGGTTGGCCGTCCAAATATTGCGCGTGGTCGCAGTAGGTCATCCCCTTTCCATGGAGTGCCCGCGCGGCAAGAACTGCAGAGATTTAGACCTTTGTGGATAAAACAGCCTGTAGTCCCCAATTTGGGTGGGAAATTTGTTTGTTTCACATATAAATTGCTCTCATAATCGCGAGATTTCTTGCCAAAATTTTGTTCATGTTTTCAAGAGACCAGGCCAATTCTACGCAGCCTTCTGGCACCTAAGTCCCACGACTTTTAGAATTTTTCCCAAAAAGAAGCCTAAATCGTCCTAACTTTTCAGATTCGCCGGTTTTCTTGCTCAAATTTTGCAGATGATCTCAGCAGACCATCCTACCCTCTTTCGTTGGAGTCCTATTCCGCCCAGATTCTATGACTTTTAGAATTAAGTGAAACACACCTAAGCTTTTTTCACATTTAAGCCGCCAAAACCTGCTTAGAATCGCTGAGTTTCCCTTTGATTCCGCCCCTGCCCTAATCCCACGACTTTTGGAATTTTGAGGCAAATAGAAACGTTAGCTGTAGTCCACAATTTGGGTGAATTTTTTTTTTCACAATTAAGTCATTCTCACTTCTCAGAATCTTCAAATTTTTCATCCAAATTTTGTGCATTTTCTCAGAGGACCATCCCTATCGATTGAGCCGTCTGGTGCCCAGATTCTACGACTTTTAGAATTTTATGACAAAAAATCCTGAGATGTACCCCAGAACTCGGGATGAAAATGTCTTTTTTCATATCTGGCTTTTCAGAATCCCTCAGTTTTTTGCACAAGTTTTATATTTTTTTCAGCGGACCATTCCCTCGATTGAGATCTAATCCGTCTAGATCCAACGATCTTTAGTATTTTGAGCAAAAAAATGCCCGTGAATTTTGTGAAATTAGGGGGAAAGTTCTGCTTTACATTTACGTCGTTCTAACTTCTCAATATCACCGGGTTTCTCGTCCAAATTTTGTATGTATTCTCCATCGTGTCCCTTGAATGGAACTTACCTCAGAGGACAATTTATTCCCAAACCAACTTCTTAAATTCGGGTAAATACTTTCATTCTCTTTCTGGGAGGTGCTCTAACCCTTCAACATGAGTTTTACTCGCAATTCATATTGATATTCGTCTCGGAAGAGGTTGAGACCCTTTCTCACTCATCTGCATTTTATCGTTCTTCCAATTTTGTTTAATCTTTTGACTATCAGCGTTCCACGTAAAATTCAAAATTACTTTCAATAAGAAGGAAAAACAAAAACACAGACAAAATACAACGAAAGGGACTAGTAGATTGAAATGAACGGTAGTCCTTTTTAGGATGAAACACGGATTAAGGTGTAATAACAAGGAAAAGTTCCCAACCACCTTGCCCGGCTCCACGCTCAAAAAAAAGAGAAGCCATTAAAGTAATTACATCCGTCGCAGAAGAAAAATAAAAGGAGGAAATTGAGTTGGGAACGGTGTGTAAAAACGAAGGACCTGTAATAAAATAGTGAAGGATGAAAGTAAAAAGGAAGTCATGTCTGAAACTAAGGGATGGGAGGAGGGGAGAGGTAAGGCGAGGGGGGAAGGGGGTGGATAAGATGCTGTTGCTATTAGCTTTGCTTGGTTGATGGTCATCATTCATCTAAATTGACTAGCAACCGTGCGGCAAGATTTTGGTTTTGTCATGAAGTTTCATTTGAATTATGCCGCGCTATCTGCTATCCACACCCTTCCCCCCTTCCGACCTCACACTTTTCCACACCAATCAAGTCAGAATTGAAAGAAAATCTCATTTCTTATATCAAAGGGTTTCTGAGATTATCAAATAAAATAATTTTCGTAAAAGGATTCAATCTAAAGAAAATCATGCCTTCAAGGGGTAATGGAATAATAGAAAAAAAAAGAAAAAGAAAAACTTAATCTGATTATAATTTCGAGTGAATTTTCTTTGATGTGGTTGAAGAGAAAAATCTTTCTCATTTTCTTTATGGTGGATGGAAATTTTTTTGGCTTATTTTCTCTTAAGAGTCATGCAAAAAGAACGTGGGTCGAAAAGTAAAATTTTTTCCTACCGTGAAAAGAAACCGAAAATATTTTCTCCCACTGAATTTAATATAATCCCTATCTTATGCCTCAAAAATGTACTTTAAGTCAAGGTGTCAAGATATCAAACCAAGTTCTTCTGTCCTTCTTTTGTTAATTAACGAACTGCTCCAGCTTATGTGATGGAGGTTAGAATTTTAGCCAATAGCTAAGCATCGTCAAGGATTCCTAATGTCTATCGCTGTGTTCCTAGATATCTGCTTGAATCCTACGGTAGATACGGTATGTAATCGCTTCCTTCGCTTATTCGCTTATTCTTCCTACTTCCAGGTCTCCATTTCAATTAATAATATTTATTTATTATGTGGTCCTTTGAGCAGGATTGCAAGGAAGTTTATTACATTCTAAAAATCACCATTCCAATAAGTTCTGTTTACTATTTAAGGTGTAATTACTGAGATGTCATCCCAAACCTTGGTCCTTCGAGCCAGATAACATTATAAAAATTAAATTGCTCGTTCAGTGATTTCAAGGTTCTAAATCTGTCTCTATCAAGTCATTACCAGATGACAGTGACACTAATAGAGCCTCCACATAAATACTGCAGAAGAATAACCTTCATTTCCAAAAAATTATCATGTGTCACTTTCACTTTTTTCACACATAATTCACTCTGTATGACAACTTGATTTTTCCAACATGCATACAAGTTACCTTCAGGGCGTCAAGGTACATTAAAAACATCACTTCAGACACCAGGTTGCTGCACACACACACACACACATCATACGTGGAAAGCTTCCTCTGGTTACTGGAAAAAAAGATTCTGTCCATACGTCTGAATTCCCCCCGTCATCAAAGTTATCTTTTCGTTTTCGACTTGTTCGATATATCGCTGCACCCACATAAATAAAACCTCTTGCTTTCTAAAGGCCGAATGGATGGGTGGGGGAAGGGGAGCAGGGGAGTGTTAAATACCGTAAGCAGATTAACTTAAACGTTTCGATCTATCCTTTGGCCTCGCTTCACGTGCAAAGCGGATGGCATCCACCTCATACAGTCCACATGTTCTGCTCATCTTTTTGGATGCATCCGAGTATCTAAAGATGTTCATATTTTGATAGATAACTAGATGAGCTTCTTGAGTCGGTAGAGGCAGTTAATTACAAGCGTTCAATTGCGGCGTCCGATTGCTTTAGACTATTTACTACTCGTGAATGATGCATTTATGGTCCCTTCTTGTACCACGTCCTGACCGTTCCAGCTCCTTGGTCTTCTTTTTGCCTCCCGACTTTTTTTTCCTCTTCCTCCATTTGGCTTCCAACTGATATATGAATGTTTGTTTAACTCTTGATTGTATGCAGTTTTAATGAACTCCCCTTCAAATGCGATAAATTTAACTTGATCTCGTGGTACTGGTGCAGCCAGGGCAACCGAAAGGGGAGCATTGCGTAGTTTGGTTTATGTCGGATGCAGCAAAATCATCATCAGCATCATCATCGTCATATGCCCTGGGCCATTGCACCTATTACAGATGAACTCGGATGCATCTATTGGATGTATGTTGATACCGTTTGCCGTTTGCACTTGGTCGATGCTATGTAGACTAGAAGTTGCCACTATTTATGTGAATATAACTCCAACAAAAATTTTGTTTGATATGTTTCTTGCTCTTGTCGTCTTCGCTCGTTTCTTTTTCGGTTTATTTTTCTGCAGAGCGACAAGAATGTAGCCCACGTTCTGTTTCTATTTTTGAAGACAACATGAAATTTGTTTTCGTGTATATCCCAGTACCTACCGTCGATTACACACTCCTCGCCGAGAGTGAGTAGATCTTGAAGCGACTTCAGTTAAGTATGGTGGACCTGTGTCTTCAAGTACTTCCCCCATATTTTTTTCTTTTTTGTATTTTTAACGATTTCCTGGTGCATTTTAAACGATGATCAGAACTGTCGTGGTACAGGCACATTTGAATATGAATTACGAGTAGAATATATCATTTCTGGGCGGAAAGGGTTATCACAAATCTTACGCCTTCTAAATCACTTTCAGCGTTGGGCTCGTGAGGCTCCATCGAAATTTTGACACTGAAGAGACTTCGCCGAATTATGAAATCAATCTCTGCTGGGCCAGTCATCGAGGCTGCGAAATTTCGACTGTTTTTTTGCAGCATCTTCAATCTGAATTGGTGTCAATTGGTGTGTGACCAATCATCGCAAGGAATTTCTGAAGAGCTCTAAACTTAAAAATGCAACTGCCTTAAGTAAGCTCATGAGCGCAAGTTAACGTCTATTGACGTCATATACGTAAAAACAAGTGAAATCATTTAAGAAATGTGAATAAGATTGCGCAAATATTTCTCAATTGGAAACAGATTGATTGGAATCGACTAAGGTGAATTCCATAGGCATGTGAGCGAATGCTTTAAACGAAATTCAGTAAAACTGAAGGGGATTTAAAGAAGAATTGAACGAATTTGAACAGACCAAATTCGTATGGCGTAATATTCGTTTCGGAATATTTCTAAGTTTAATTTCAAATCAAAATCCAGTCCTGTAATCCCTTCATTTAAATCTGTTAGGGTTGTTGCAAGGATATGACAGATGCAAAACTTACC
>QYTT01081554.1:21835-32916 GCA_006980735.1 Dasypogon diadema
ACTAAGGTGAATTCCATAGGCATGTGAGCGAATGCTTTAAACGAAATTCAGTAAAACTGAAGGGGATTTAAAGAAGAATTGAACGAATTTGAACAGACCAAATTCGTATGGCGTAATATTCGTTTCGGAATATTTCTAAGTTTAATTTCAAATCAAAATCCAGTCCTGTAATCCCTTCATTTAAATCTGTTAGGGTTGTTGCAAGGATATGACAGATGCAAAACTTACCCGGAAAAAGGAAAGCGTTGCAAACGGCCAATAACAGCGGTTAGTCCTTCGGTTCTTGTAACCCTCAAATCTAAGGACGTATATCTGAGAGTGTCTCAGCGGAGACCAAAAAAACCCGTTCCGAAGAGGGACAAGCTTCCAACTGGAGTCTTTTACTCGAAGCATAAAAAACATTCCCTTGAGGTTGTACCTGGAGTGTGTCCGTTCACTGCATCCAAGCTTTCACCGAGACTAGAAGGCAACTAGATTTTCCCAGGTAACCAAGGGCTGTCTGTGATAATGATCCCAAAAGTACACCTTCAATTTTTCCCAGGAAGTCATTTGGGAGGCGTTAAGGGAATATACTTCCGTTCCGCCTATGGAATCTTGGCTCGGAATATCAGCTCCCAGAATGAGAACTCACCATAGTGTTCTTCTTCCTTCGACGGAACCAAAACTGCTTTAACTGCCAGCTAGCGGGATCGAGAATCTTAGGAGGGCATTTGATAATACCGGCATCAGTCGGGAGATCAGCCTGCTATTTTACGAGACGAAGGGCCAACCACAGAGGGAGGGCCTTCACTTGACTACAATGAAGTTTCATACGATGCATTCGAAAGAACACAAGGAAGTAACATCTACTGGGGGAGGGTTTCTTTTCAAACAAATCAATTTTCAATATCACAAAACAGCATCGGAATTGTTGGTCCTTCCAATACCTAAGGCACAGTAGTCCATATAAGGACCTGACCTATGGAACACTGCCTACGACAGCCTCCTGCTACTAGACGTGGTGGAGGAGGCGCGTCTGGTGGACGTTAATGAATGTAGGTGGTCAGGAAGGCATTTAATCGGTAGTCCGGTAATTAGATTTCCCGTGCCCCCTAAAAAATACTGAAGGTAAACTGATCTAAAATTCAATCAAACCTTCTCCTCCGAAAGACTAAAGCTACCTAGTGGGGTTCACCACGATTAAGTATCACAATCTGTGTTAAAATGTGACGCCAACGTTCACTATACATCTCTGGAGAGGATCAGGTATTAACAGTAGTAGTGAACACCTAATTTAGGATGTTTTCATGATGGATCATTTCCTGGTCAATCAGTCAATTGGAGCATTCTTTCTGCTAAAAACGTTACTGGTTGAAAGGGAGACGTCAAAAGACTCAACCAGAAAGATGTAGTATTGAATCGCGTTCTCAAGGTTAGATTTCTTTCATAATTTGTAGACTTTTGGAGTGAGACTGCGCCTGGGTTCAGAACGTAATATATATTAATCTATTCTCGTTAGTTTTTACAAGTTCCAGACACAAGTAAATCGTGGTAATAGGAATTCTACATAGCAAGGATCTGGGCTAGACTCCTCGCTCACCACTCTCTGGCTTGATAATAAATTCACCGTGCTATATGGGACAATGATGATGCCTATTACTTTTTGTCTTCAAATGGTTACAACCGTTAAGTTATTGTGACTGCTGATGAGGGCAAGATCTGTCGTCAGGATGTATTCCCATAGAAGCTTTTCTATACAGTGCGATAAGCGTGGGTGTCAAATCTCACCATCAGCTGAGAGTCCCAAATCCTAGCAAATCGCATAAGTTCTCTCAACTCTTTACAAGGAAGTAGATGGATGGAGTCGTGCGGTAGATAAACTGAGCTGAGCCTCTTTTCAGCCAAGATCCTGATTCCATCTACGCTGTATAACCGTTGAGTGCCGGAATGGATACGATCTCTAATAGAGCCTCCAAACAACTCTAGACTCCCAGGCGGGCATTAATTGGATGGCATTATTGTGTGTATGTAAATCACTAAGACAATATCGCAGCAAGGTACGATCTCACTAAGGACAGCACTTAACTCTAAGTCCCAGATTGTGTTGTGCAGGCGATGCAGGATTTGGTTGGTACCTTCCGGTATATATCGATATTATGAGCATGAGGTATCTATTTCCTCACTTTCCAAAGATTCTCGGCTCACCAGCTCAGTTTAAAATCATGCTAGTTCCGTCGAGTGGAGGAGAACTATTAGTTTTTGATCCCAATGGAACTGAGAATTCGCAGAACGCAGGGGCAATGGAAAATTTATTTCTCTTCACGTGTCCCCGGGATCAACTAAATCTTTCAAGTAGGGATCTTAGAACAATCATCGCAGACAACCAACCACCCAGGAATCCTCTTGGCTGATTGAGAAAACTCATTTGCATTTCGATTTACTGGAAATTCAGGTCCGTGGACTAAGTCCACTTCAAAGGATTCTGTAGGCGCGCAGACAGTGGCTTACCATTCTTTGGTTTCTACATTTGAGCATATTCGATTTGGTTGTAATTCATCCGCCATCTACACTGATATCTTTTCGTGATAATGTTTTGAGTGGATTTATTTCTCAGTAGAAATCGATATCGTAGATTATTATTATTATTTTTTGCAAAAATACTATTTCCCTACCATTTTCAGAATATTTACACAATTTTCCATTTTTACTTTGTTTTCAGGGAGACGAATTCTGGTACAAGCTGCTCTTAATTAGTTCCAACATGCAAGATTTATCGAATGGCGCTGCTGGATCAAAGGGGGATTCTGGATCAGCTGTTAAATGTGAAAATTGAAAATTTTATGTCAGTTGTCGGGGCGATGTTTGCGCAATTTTATTTAAATTCTAGGAGTTCAATTAGTGGTAGGCAGTTAAATGCGTGACTAAAGTGAGCAAGAGGCGGTGGTGTAGAGAATTATGTTAAATTTTTGATAATTTTCGTTTAGAGTTTTGCTGTGAGAGTGAATTTTGTTACTGCAAGGAATTTTCAGGTGAAGGTCGGAATTCATGAAAAAATTTAAATTTTATATGGTTTTAGCTTTAAACTTGAGTTAGTGGAAAAAATAAGAGTATTTCGAATTTCATATTTACTGCTTGAACAGGTAATAAGTTGTGATTTATGCGTGAATACCGGAATTTCAGTGGTTAAATTGCGTGGGCCATTCAGGAATTCCCTCAAGAATTTTCGAGGAAAATTTTATATTGTCGGAACCATAATTAAAACTAAATATAAAAAAGTGGTTAAAGTACTTAAAATCACCGGGAACTGCAATTAAATGATGTATTCGTGATGCACAAGTCGAATTGGCCAGGATTGTCCATTTTAGAGAATTCTGTTGGGAGTCACAGTCTTGAATCAGTGGAGAAACGCTTGGAATGATTTCCCGATCGGCAGTTACAAAACAATTGCCCGTTGCTTGTCTCCTGTTCTGAAAATTTCCTGGTGATTTAGGATTTTTACCCTGGAATGAGGCGGGAGACACTTGGAGCAATGTTTCTCTACATACGGTGAATATAAAACAAATGTCCCGGTTCTTCTGTGGGAGTGATTTGTCTTCTGAAACCTTTCGGTTAATCTGACTTTCTTGATCCTGTCTTTGGGCTTTGTGAGCTCCCTGATCTTTTTTACATGATCCAGGTTTCTCCTATGCTCATACTTATAATCCCTACCGAGTGTCATGTATCGTCCTTCTGCATCTTGATTGCCATTTCCACTGCCACTTTTTTCACAACATATCCAGCGGTGGTAGCGGTAGAAGAGTTTCTAGCGTAGTTGTGAGGGTGGTTTCCAGTTGTCGCCTAATGGTTGTCTGGCATGCCCTCTATTCCCTAGCTTTCGAAAAATTGCCTTACGGAATATGGACAAGGAATTTCCAAATTGGTTGGTGCTGTTCTACTAGGCTTCGCTCAGATTTAACCACGTAGACATGAATAATGTGATTAGTCTTAGCAAAGTTATTGAGAACAACAAAGTGTATTCATTGGTTTAAATCCTCCGTGGCTCGTTGGACTATCTGGATAGCACGTAATCTTGGTAGGGATAAGATGGTGATAATACTAAAATTTAGTTTGTAACCGTCTGTAAATGGTTACATCGTGGCCTAGTGCATTCGAATCAGGTATCGCATATTGTTCGACGTGTTCAGCGGGTTTGCAGTGTGTGCACCGGTCAAGGGTATCTATTTTACTGATTTTTCGCTCCTCCAACCTTGCGATAACTCATTGAATTCAACGGCCGACTATGTTGGCTGATCAATATGACACCCGAAATAGGCGGATCAACGCTCTTTCTACGTACGAGAAACGACGGTTCAGTTATGTTATTTGTTATTATCTAATTACGTTTCCGTTATGCGGTGTCTTGTGGTTCGTGTGGTCTCGGGTTTGAATCTCTCTAATATATACCAATGGTTAGGGTTTGCCTGCCCGTTGACAAGAGAGTAATCTTTACAAGCCATTGAGCGCTGGAACCCTCTATTGAAATCTCAAGCAATCTCAGCGACGGTGCAGCACTCTGACTGATTCATATAATTTTCCTGTTAAGTGTGTAGCACCTGCTTCCGGAGAATAAGGATTTGAATACGCTATTGTATATGCAGGGCTTGTATTTTGCAAGAATTATTGATCGTACCTGCAGCCACAAGTCAGGCCTGCTCTTTTAATACCCGAAAAATTCTCTAGAATTATCAAAAATTCCATTTAATCTTTGAAAGCTTTTTCACGATTGAAAAAAGTGTGTATTTAGCCAAAATACTTAAAGTACATTCCCCGCCTGCCTCCCTGGGAATTCCGATTTTTCAAGTCAGAAGCACAACATTTTTCTCCTTTTACCCTTGACTGCACAAAGCGCGTCCTAGATACCCTTAATGGAAAAAAGGATCCCTTTGATGTTTTCTGACCACTTAACGGCTGATAAAGGAATCTTAATTGCTCCCCAAAAATTAATTTCTCACCAACAGGGCGTGGGCACCACAAGGATTCTTGCTCGGCTTAAATTTAATTAATTCTGCCTTATGCGTATGTGCACACTATGAGCAGAAAAAGCGGAAAACACCAGACCTTAGATACAAAGATATCTACTGGGTGGCTACCCATCGCCGTGGATTCTAATGAATACGTTAGCACCGTACAACCCCAACTGAAGTTCGATATCAATCGATATAATTAATGTCCAGTGAGCAAACGCTCTGTTATTTGGGGTGAAAATCTGGCGGTATACTGGGAGATGAACATTGTGGGTATTAGCGCCTAATCGAATATCAAAAGGTTTGCAGATGGTGGTAAAATTACCCACTGCGTAATAAGAGAAGGGTATGCTCCGTGTGCCTTAAGGGAGCAATGTTGGGATGCGTTTCCTTCAGTTAGTCCTGTATCTTTCTATTCGCACACACACAACCACCTCTATCAGAACATTGAACTTAGAGGTTTTATTGATACCAATAACCGGAATACCATTATTGCTTGTTTTTGTTCATTAGAGAAATTGTATTACTACGACGTTCTATAGTTTTGGCTTTTTCATGCGTTCATAGATGTGGCTCACGCTTGATTGTCCCAATCAATCCGTATCCATTCATTATTCGTCCGGGCCCAGCTGTGGTATCCAATTCAAACTGATTTCAGCGCAGATAAAAGGCGACAGATGTACCTGGCAGCGACTAGAAATCACACGCTTTATATTTAGTTAATTATTCCGCATTAAAACTAAACAATGGGTCCCTTTAAATCAGGTCCGGGATTGGTTTATTAAAGCGAACCTTCTGTACTCTACTAATTCCTGCAAGTGGGTGGAAAATCGGGGCAGTCCCTGGTAATGCGAGTACTTTAAATTCAGAATGAGTGTTGGAGCGTTAATGTTTTGTTAGAATTTACGATCCAATCGGTAGAGGTAGTACACAGGGTAGTAATATACTAGCTTCGCACAAAAAAACATCAACGTAATTAAGACGTGTGCTGAAATTTAAAAGAGCCTTTCTACTACTTTTCCGGCTAAAGATCCAGCAGTCAGTTTTTAAGCCAAAGGAATGAGAAGAATACGGAGGTGGAAGGGAAGTGCGCCTACCAAATCTGTATTTTATGTATTCTGTACTCTCAGAGTCGCTGAGATTTTCGCTCAAATTTTGTGGATGCCCTCAGCAGACTATTCCTTTTCGATTAGGCGCTCTTACACCCGGATCCGTCGACTTTTAGAATTTTGAGCAAAAATATCTTGGCTTTTTTTCACGTTTAGGTCGCTCGAATTTCTCAGATTCTCCGAGTTTCTCGCTCAAATTTTGTGTGTGTTCACATTAGACCACCTCCTTAACTTGAGTCCTCTTTCGTGCAAATCCCACGACTTTTAGAATTTTGAGCAAAAAAGCTTTAGCAGTTTAGATAGAAAATTTCCTTTTTTCATATTTAAGTCGTTTTAACTCCCCAGAATCGCAGAGCTTCTCACCCCCACATTTTGTGCATGATCCCAACAGACTATGGCCTTTCGATTGACACCTCTTACATTCGCATCCCACGACTTTTAGGATTTTGGGGAAAAAAGGCTGGGCTGTTGCTCACAATTTGCGTGGGAAATTTCTTATTTTTCAAATTTAAGTCGCCGTAACTTCTCTGAGTCGTCAGGTTTCTCGCTAAAGTTTTATGCATGTTCTCAGCACATCAAGTCCTTTTTATTAAACCCTTTTGCGCCTAGATTCCGAGACCTATAGAATTTTGAGCAAAACAACCTGAACTGTAGCCTACAATTTGATCTGAAGATTTATTTTTTTCAGATTAGAGTCGCTTTAACATCCCAGAGTCGCCGAGCTTTCGCCAAAATTTAGTGGGTGTTCGTCTGCCCTTTTCGATTAAACTCCGTTGCATCCAGATTCCTGTACTTTTAGAATTTTTAGCAAAAACAAGTCCATACTTAGGGTGGAAAATTTCTTTTTTCGCATTTAAGTCTGTCTGACTTCTCAGAATCGCCGGATTGTTCCCTCTTGTGCCTAAATCACATGAGCTTAGAATTTTGAAAAAAAGGCCGGGCGAAGTGTCCGAAGGATTGCCGCCTGGACAAGGGGCAAACATGATATTTCTCTCAATCTGTAGTTGTGTGTTCCTCTGATTTCAGCACCCGCATTTTGTACCCGATAATGCCTCGTCAGAATGAACATACTATTGTTTTTACTACCTACCTGGAGTATTACTCAGCCCACGTTGCTATCAAAATTTCCTGCCGTACCCTAATCTGTTCTGTCTTTTTAAAATTAATTTCCCAGGAGTATCAAACACTTAATATAACTTATTCTATTGATTGGAACCCCCCTCCCCTCCCTCACGCGTACCCATTTCTTTATCATCCTCTTAATTAGCACCCGACAAAACAGCAGTTGTTACTAACATCACTCACCAATTCCTGGATAATTACCCAACCAGTCAACGTCAAGGCGATAAATATCTGGGAATTGCGCCGAGCGCTATTAGAAGGAAGGTGCGACCCGCACAAGTCTTCTAAAAGGCATGCTTTAATTAATTAATCGATTTCGATTCGATATCGATACTTCCCGCCAGCAGTCGAACAGAAGTAGGGGAAAAAATAAATGGATACCTATGAAGTCGAAAAGGCAAGAATAAAAGTCCCCCCCAAAAAAGGGCCGGCATATTCCATGGTTGCTTTCAACCTTTCTTCTCGTATCCTGTAGACCGTCCTTGTGATACCCAGAACAGAAGGATAGGGAAGGGGGTGGGAAGGTGATGATAGCTGCAATTAATGGCAGGTCAACCCCGGAAAGAATTTCAAAGTTCCCATAATCAAACTTAATTGATGAGAGAAACGTTCTCAATTGTCTGGGCGTATAATTTATGTAATTCATTCCGTGGGTTTGGTGGAGTCACCCGTTCTGATCCCACATGGGTATGGGCCTAGTGAACAGACTTGGAGATGTTCTAGCCGTAGTTATTTTTGCTTGGAATCGGAATAACCGGAGCGATAGCTGAATTCTTTCGGCATACCACCCGCGCGTTAGATAAATGTTCCTGCAGCCCTCCATCCTCCCTCTTGGTTGGTGTCGCTCTCTAACATGTCGAAGAAGGTGATGAGAAATATCAAGAAAGAAAATTATGATGGGGTAGTAAAAAAATAAGAAAAAAATAAAGAAAAGTGGAGGAAAATGAAGAAAATGAAGCGAAAGTACCACCTACAAGGAATTGTACCCATTAGTTGGCCCGGGAAACTCACCCCCTTAGCCAAGTAATAAACTGTAATGGGGCGGGGAGTAAAGTGGTCGAGGTCTGCATCTAGAAATTGCTGGAAGGTGGCAAGTAAACGTTTCTTGGAAGATTTCCGTCAAAATTGTTTTATAAGAAGATTCTTCAAGAATTTTGCTGTGCTGTTACGGACGAATGAGAAGGAGTCTTCGAAAGTGCCAAAATCAGCTTAAGAAAAGCCCGTTAAACGCGGAGCTCCCCATTTATATGTACGCATCATATTCGCGTTGTATCTAATTTTGCAGTTACGGGGAGGCTTGAAAGGGTGAGAGGAATATATTTGTTGCTATTATCTTTTTGGTTCTGATGTCGTACAAGAAGTATAGAATCGGTAGGCAATTTTCTCCTTTTTCCTCCTTTTTTAGTTATATTTAAAAAAAACAGCGGGGGCGGTAGGAAAATTGACAAAATTGGCAAGAAGAACTCACAACGATGGGCAGCATTAGGGTGACTTGATTTCGTATTCAACCCCGAAGCCATTCACAGGGCAAAAAGATGACGACAATTGGACGTCCCGCAGAAAAAGAGGTATTTCATTGAACAATTTCCTTGCGTACTTGCTTGCCTCCAGAGTGTATAGTTGTTGGCATACCAACCCGGGACTATAAGGGCACAAGGAAAAAATATTTTCTAGCATGTAGCACATGCTACGATTGTTCCCCCTCTTCTCCAGTTTGCTGTTCCAGAGTACTAATTTAAGCCGAGAAAATCAATCAATACGGATTGTCTGGACCCTGTCTATCCCTGCTTATGGGATTCCAGTAGTTTGCACAACCCCAACAATCCCAGCAGCTGGCTACAATGATTGACATCTGATGAAGACTGACGAGAATCTAGAGGGTGGTGATTGCCGACCAATTGCACCAATGTGGTGCTAGTCGGCTTCAAATTAAATCTTTCATCCGCAGTGGATGTCTTCAGCACACATATGTTGCTGCGTCACACCATTCAACC
This sequence comes from Dasypogon diadema, assembly GCA_006980735.1. Lineage (NCBI taxonomy): Eukaryota > Metazoa > Arthropoda > Insecta > Diptera > Asilidae > Dasypogon > Dasypogon diadema. Next base: position 31,043 of record QYTT01081554.1, read on the forward strand.
AAAATATTCACCTTTCGATGCGACACCTAAGCACTGGTGGACTAGGATGTCATTTCCGCTTTGTGACAAGCGTACACATCCTCTCTGGAGTCGTAAGTGCAGCAATCACGACAGGAAATTGCAATTAAAGTGAATGTCAAACAGAGAGACACTAATCACCGATTCTAGAGGAAAATTAGAAGTGATTTCCGCTTGCCATCCAGTTAAACCACCGATGGAATCGTCTAGTGGATGCGCCACCACAACAACCATCGATTTTATGTCCTTTATCATCCTTGCACTCCTATGATTCTGGATAAGCTCACTGAAAGTGAAAGATGTCAGGATTCATGCTGTCTTGGCGGGGAAGTGGAGAGGTGAAAAGTCACTAATTTGTTACTAGCAGAGAACTTCCTTTAGGCGGCAAACAATTCACAATGAGGACGATGATGATGTCGAGTCAAGAACCATAGGTCTATGTTTACAATTCAGTTTCTTCTCCCACAATTCATAGATACCTGACAGGCACACAGTCAGACAGGCAGACAGACCAGAAACACAGTGAGAGAATATCAGACAACCCGTACTTTTTATATATAAGGGAACTTGGTTAGAGTTGGATGGAAATGAAGGGTGACAATTTAATTTCCGTCATTCGACCCCAGTCATCCATTGCATAGTGCTATCCACCCACATCTACCAAGTTTGTTTGCGTTTCTCTTTTTTTGCACTTCTTTTCCTTAAGTGAATTTCACGGGTTACCCTTTTACTTTTCTTCATGGAGTGTTGGAAGTGGGTGGAGGGACTTCCTGTGTAAATATTTCTGAATTATTATCGAAGGGGAATTTTACTTTCACATCGAATTCATTCGATTTTTCGTTTCTTGGACTTGTCATAGATTTTAATATTTTCTGGGAGGATGAAGAGAAGGTAGGTGGTGTCAGTTCGTGCAGAAAATGTCTCATCGAAATCCCTTCAGAAGAACTACAGAGGAGCTTTTTGATTTCTGCGCTTTATGAGACCAGGATACAAAATTTTTTGGTTTTGGGGAACGGTGTTTGCGAAGCTATTGGGTATCCCGACTTCAGTCGCGTCTCAGAGCTTGAGCAGTGAGGACGCATATCCTGCTGTTGCGACTCAGTAGGTGTAGGGGTTTTTTCTTTTGTTTTTTTTTCTTTTGTTTTTTTTTGTATTTTTATAATCGGTTTGTGTCGCGGTACAATTGTGTGTTTTTATAATTTTGTGTTTTAAATACGTAAATACGTAATACTCTATGGCGTTATACCCTTAAGGGTCAAGCCAGGGGGGTGAGCCTTCGGTACCCAATAGCGGTACTTACAGGGGAGCCCCGAAAACAATATTAAGAAGAAGAAGAAGGTATCCCGACTTCACTTCAGTCTTTCTCGCCTTAGCAGTCTAATGGTCTTGATCTATGAGCCTTGAGAAATACCACCTAACTTCGCTCCCAATGCATCCAGATCAGTCACTAAGCATCACGTAACCAGATTTCGGTAACTAGGACAGCAGTGAGTTAGTTGAGCGAGTATGCACACTGCACCAAAATACGCATTGTGGTACAAACCATGGCAACAGTCCCACTTTCTCATCTAATGAAACGCATCCAAAAAGATCGTATCAAGGCAATCAAAATCTATGGATTAACCAAAACCAAGCATGTAGGTAGTGGAGTTGTGATATATCTCACCTTGTGAGTTTCAGACAAGCATCACTTGAACCGTAGGTCCAGTTTCCTTCCTCTTATTCCTACAAGATTTTAATTGTAATCGAATTTGCAAAAAACCACTATCGAATCAAATCAAATTAAATCCAAAACATCAAAGTGAAACCTCCTCCTCTAACTTAGTCAACGATAATTTTCCGGTATTTTCAAATTG
>QYTT01081554.1:32936-50085 GCA_006980735.1 Dasypogon diadema
GGGTGGAGGGACTTCCTGTGTAAATATTTCTGAATTATTATCGAAGGGGAATTTTACTTTCACATCGAATTCATTCGATTTTTCGTTTCTTGGACTTGTCATAGATTTTAATATTTTCTGGGAGGATGAAGAGAAGGTAGGTGGTGTCAGTTCGTGCAGAAAATGTCTCATCGAAATCCCTTCAGAAGAACTACAGAGGAGCTTTTTGATTTCTGCGCTTTATGAGACCAGGATACAAAATTTTTTGGTTTTAGGGAACGGTGTTTGGGAAGCTATTGGGTATCCCGACTTCACTTCAGTCTTTCTCGCCTTAGCAGTCTGATGGTCTTGGTCTATGAGCCTTGAGAAATACCACCTAACTTCGCTCCCAGTGCATCCAGATCAGTCACTAAGCATCACGTAACCAGATTTCGGTAACTGGGACAGCAGTGAGTTAGTTGAGCGAGTATGCACACTGCACCAAAATACGCATTGTGGTACAAACCATGGCAACAGTCCCACTTTCTCATCTAATGAAACGCATCCAAAGAGATCGTAACAAGGTAATCAAAATCTATGGATTAACCAAAACTAAGCATATAGGTAGTGGAGTTGAGATATATCTCACCTTGTGAGTTTCAGACAAGCATGACTTGAACTGTAGGTCCAGTTTCCTTCCTCTTATTCCCACAAAATTTTAATTGTAATCGATTTCGGAAAAAACCACTATCGAATCAAATCAAATAAAATCCAAAACATCAAAGTGAAACCTCCCCCTCTAACTTAGTCAACGATAATTTTCCGGTATTTTCAAATTGATTATATCCGTGGAACCTAAAACGAATGCCTCCATAATCCCAAGGGTCTCCAGAACCCCCTCCAAAAAAAATAACGGAAAAGGAAAGTTAAATCACTCGGAGGAAAAAAACACTATCAGAAGCGCCTTTCCATCTTCAAAAAGAGCGGTATCTTCTGTAGCACTGCCTGAAAGGGGATTCCCCGGGCAGAACAACGTTATTCACATTTTTTAAGTACGTAAATCAATTGAGTGGAAAAAATCGGATAAATCGTCAATTCAGTAGATTCCTTCCGTTTCTTTGGTCCCCAGCGCCAGTCTCATCCCATTTGTCATACGTCTTTACATCTCAACATGTCGGGGGTTACTTTTGTGTGTGGTTGTCGAACCAACAGAAGTCTGGAAGTGCTTGGTCCGTTTTTCGTTTTTTGATAATATTTGTACAAAAGACTTCTTTTGCCACCTTTTCTGTTGCAGAGAAAGTACCATCACACCACGGATGGTTGCCATGATCCTCATTACACTAACCTCATCATGCTTATGCGGTCCTTGGGAGTGGTGAAAGACTTGCACTGTTCCTTTGCGCCCTCGGTTTGAACAGCGTCTCAAGGAAAATTATTTCTCTTTACTTCTTTGTTTCCCTTTTTGTATTTTTAATCTTTCCCTTTTATTGCATTTCTTTTGGTCCCTGCAGAATCCTTTTAACGTTGCGAAGAAGTGGCATTTAGCCTCGAGTAGAAAATTTTCTCCTTGTCATACGGTTCGATGGGCGGTTAGTCAACAGGCATAAATTTAATCACATTTGAAATTTCTTCGAGATTTGTCCACTTCAATGCAAGATACTTTTGGTCTTTGGTTTGTTTCTTGTCTGGGGTCTGGGGGATCTAGTAAAAAACTTAACAGAGGCTACGAAATCCAGACGTGACAAAATCCAGATTCGACATAATCCGGACCCGATATAATCTCGAAATGTTCAGAACAGCTATTTGAATTTATTTATTGGAAGAATAAAAACTGAATATTATATAAAATTCCTAGACAAAATCCCAACAAATTAATTTGCCCTCAACTTACTTATCACAACTTAAAAATGGAACACAAAAGCATAGAAAGGGCCGAAAACACTGGGAGTCCCCTAATGAAACAGGCAACATGCAAGTAACTGATAGAAAGAATGGGAAGACAGAGGAATATATTGTATTGATTATGATTTCAGAGAGAAATGTCTTTAATTCCCAAATAATATTATTGATGATTATCTAATTTATGTAAATTGGTCGCACGGCCAAATCAATTTGTCGGGATTTTCTATTGGGATTTTGTCGAGTCTGGGTTTTGTCGAATCCGGATTTTTTCGAGTTTGGATTTTGTCTATCTGGATTATGCCTATTAACTAAATAGAGCTGATCCATAGTTATCCTCAAAAAAAAGCTACTGAACATGAAGTCAAGATTGAGCTCTAGATCAGGGTCAGGCGGGTTTTTCTTCACTTTTGATTTAACAACATTTCACTTGTTTTGTTCCACTGAAACAAGAAATTTGGAAAAATTTATTAAAGATGGAATAGCGAATTGCTAGCGTTAAAAAAAATTTTGTTTTAGTGTTTCGACCTGACGGTCTGCATGGCCCTGGCCAAGTCCGTCCCAGCTACCACGGAGCGGTTGAAAAGAAGAGACAAGCCATGAGGAGACACGGAGTTAAGGGTCTTACATTAAAATCCAATCCCTAACAACTTGGACTTCAAAATAAACCAGCCAAAAATGAGGGTTGAGTGGAAGGTCCTATGAAGGGTGCTCAAGGAAAATGTTGCTCGGATCATCTCCTAAGTAGATTACTGCTCAGCAAACGCAGGCGTTTCTGATTAATGGTAGGTTTGTGGGTTGTTTTTGGAGACTACAAATCGGTTTTGGATGACTATTAAAAGCTGGTTAAGACCTGTTATAAGCTGCTAAAAGCTGATTGAGATCTGTTGAAAACTATTCACGGCATGTTAAAATCTCTTTTAAAACGGTTCGAGAGCTGATAAAAGCTGGTTAACACCAGCAAGAAGCTGTTTGAAAGCTAATTAAAAGCTGACTGAGGGTAGCACTCCATCTAGAGTTTGCCACGAATTATTGCTTTGTTGAGGAGCATAATGACGTCCTATCCCGAGGTCTTAAAACTTACCTAAAAATCATTATCAACCAATGATCTACTACATCACTTTTTATAAAATGACTGACAATATAAAATCTAGTTTCGACGGTTTATTAGGATTTAAAGAATTAATTCGCCCTTTGATTTTGTCTTTAGAAATTATCTCTAGACTTCTATTAATCCAAGCCCGACAAATTATATCTTCAATAAGCCAACAAATTCATAAGAACATATAGAATTTTTTTAGAACCTGTGTTGTTCGGTGTTACCATGCTGAAAAAGAAGTTAAAAAGACAACATCAACAAAGTTATACTTAAATCGCTTCAATCGATTGCATTTTCCCAGTCATTTTCTTTGATAGAATCATTTACAGTATTTATTCTCCGTGTCAGACGTATGTGTACAGTGGATTAAATTTGAATAGCATCTTCTCAGCATCACTAAATTTTCTTAAGATATGCAAGAATTCAATTTCACTGCCACACAACAGATACAACAGATTCGAAGACGAAAGCAAATATCTTAAATTTTCCTCGAGCAATTGTATACACATTCATTTCTATGTAATTCCCTCTGGGAAGTAAGGATGGGCTCTCTAGGAAGGATCACATCATGGAAAGGAGAGGAATTTTAAGCTATTTTCCGTGTTGAGCAATTTTTCTTTACTGACACAAAGTACAGAAAATCTTGTACTGCAGAGCACTACCACCATCAGTAGCGATAGCATTGAATTGATGACACACGTCTCCTGTACTTGAAATCGTGAAAATCATGGTTTATTCTCTTTTCTTTTTTTGTCATGAATAAAACTTCATTGCTGCTGTTATTGCATTAGGAAAGGGAGGGAGGGAGAGAGGGGAGTGGATTATACTTCTCAAGTTCTCATAATCCCCCTCCCCCCCAGTTTCTTTAAAAACCTTGAGAAAACTAGTGCCACTGTAAGACATGTTCGTTTTGTAACGCCTCCAATGAAGAAAGCACTCATTTACCAGGAAAAATATGTGTGTGTACATATCACCCTTATATAACGCTTGAAATGGAAATTAATTGAATAAAATTTACCCCTTTTGGTGTGTCTGCCTGCAATTAATCTCATCCCGTCAAGAGAAAATTAAAAGAATAGAATGCGGCATAATTGTAGCGTTCCTGAGACGTTCTTCTCGAGGCTTGCTGCTCTCCGCGTCTCTCACGTCAAGTTGTTTCCTCACTAAGGTGGCGATGTAATATCTTGAGAAAATTGTCGAATTTTAATAATCTTGGAAGTTTTAATAAGGCGAAGGGCATGCTTTATGTTTTGCAAACTATATTCTTCCCACACAATTACTCCTGGGTGGCAATCCAGACATAACAAAGGTGAGAAAGCAGGAATGGATCCCACGTTTCCGTCGACACGACACTAAGTTCCGTTCAGTTACATTTCAGATAACCTCACTTAATTATACCCTTCTGTCACTAGAAACCCTCGATTAACTTTCTTGCCTGGTAGAAAGAGTGAAGATTAAAAGACGAAAATTTTTTCATTCCTTCCTTTTGTGGCGCACACACACAGCCGTAAATGAAAGCGTATCCATCCATTCGTTCAAGATGCACTCGAATCGGGAACAAAACAAAGCCAAGGGAGTCGTTTATCAAGTTCTGGATATTTTGAAGAATTGCTGGGGTGTGACTTTCAAGGAATACTTGACAACCAATTGGGGGTAACACAAGTTTCATCTGCCCATACCTGGGCTCCTTTCTAACATACTTCTGGGGACGGATCTTGTATGTACATTGTCCTGGGATTAAATGAAGAGGGATTTGACAATTGTTGGACACCATTAATTACTCCTGTCATTTAGACAAAGTTTCCTCTTTTCTTATTATCCGGGAAAGAGGATGATTCGGTGTTTTAACGGAAGACCGTAAAAGCAGAACACTGACTCCAGATCGTACGTGGGATATAAAGGAATCTAAATAAGCTCACATCGCTGTGGATTTGAGGAAGTGTTCAGAAAAAGAAAATCATTTCCGCTGGAATATTGAGATATTCCCATAAAAAAACGTGCAGAGGTCCTTTGAATGTTGAATAGCATTTCCGGAGTGGTCACTACTAACTTGACAAAAGACGCTTCTGATCATTTCGATAATAACCGCTTTTTCCCAAAAATTGGTCTCATGAACAGTACACTATCGAACACACAATCCAACCTTCGAATCGTTCCAACCCTTATTAATGAAATCCAGAATGGCCCGACTGTCTTTTGACCGCTCTTGCAGCAGTTTGGCCGCTCCCAAGGACTTCCTGCTACATCTGGTAAGGGCCAGACATTTACATAGAAAGTGCAACGTGCAGTTTTGCTCCATTGTTTGTTGGCCAAGCTAGCTTCGCCCAAGGATCTCGCAATTGCCAATTCCCAATTGAAATACGGTGCATCCACCGGTACTTCATTCTAGTGAATTGAAAGTATGCCCTCACCAAATATCATCTATTTAATATTTCAACTGCGTGTGGAGGGGGGTTCAGCATCTTAAAAATATAGGAGTAGCCTTAAAAGTTTTATAGCATAGTATTACCATGCTATGTATATACCACCCTCAACTTGGAGCGAAATTACTTTTGACTAACAACTACTCCATTAAAGGGATTATACTCTCGGGATATGAATTTGAATCTTCTGTATTTAAAATATCTCCTACCTAATGAACCCAAAGTAAATAACTCCAAGTCAACCCTATTGTACCCTCTACGTGGTGGGCTCTTCTGTTTCTTCTCTTTTGAATACCCTAAAATCTACAAGATTCAATAGTTAACCATATCCTTAAGTTAACTTCCGACCAAACCCTTCATCAATGTCTGCACGATACTCTTTCATTAGTTGAACACCTTGATCTAGGTGACAATAGGCTTTCTTATGGATTTTTTCTGGTTTCATAATTTTTCACTCCATTATCTCAATTCTATCTCCGTGTGCGGGGTGTTAGAAAACATTTTCATACATTCCTCTCTTCTTCCCTGCTAAATGGAACTACGTGCAGTGACTTAGTTAACATAACTGCTCCATGTCATTCTCTAAATACTTGGAAGTGTTCCTGAGAAAAGTTCGACTTCTGTCTTTCTTCTCCTCTTCTCCTCTTCCCCTTTCTCAATCCGTCTGCAGGGATGAATGGGAGAAGACTGGCAAGGGTAGTCTGCAGGGATGAATGACAGAAGAGTGGCAAGGGGTTGGCCTGTGGCTGCAATCAAATGCACGTCTGATTGAGGTCTAAAACGGGTTAAAACTTTATTTAAACAACAAAAGTCTTTCAAAAGGCAACGAGGGTAACTGTGACAACAACACAAAAAGAAAACTCAGTGGACGGGGGTACAAAACTACAACCTTGCTGTCAGCCATGGAACTTTATGTATCATTATCATTCTACCACAACACTTTCGGTGGATGATGCTTGCACTGACTACAACTTCAGATAGCACAAGTTTCGGGGAAGTTTACCATTAAGTTGGCTTGGCACATAATAGTAAAGTACTGGCCAAGGTTTCAAAGGAAGTGAAGAAAGTTGAGATTGTCTATGCAAATTGAGTGTTGAGTGATTTTTATTTATATTGTGATGCGGATTGTAGCAGTGCTTAAGAAGACCTCAGCGGATCAATGAATGATGCTCTGAATTAGGATTTATGAGATTTCTGGGTGGAATCGTCTTAGCTCTAGTTTTTCAACTAAAAAAGTGTGAATTGTTTAAGTGCTAGAACGAATGATTTCATGTGGCGCAGATAAACAGACACTGAGTCTTACTAACGTTGCTGTGACCTGGACTAGAACACAATATTCACTTACTCTCTACATTTGGTATGGTTCCCTCCTACAAGCAATATGCAAGCGATAAAAATGGCACTGAGGGCCAAATTTAATCTCCACCTGATATGGACGAGATTCTGACAAGTTAGAGCGACTTAAAAGTGAAAAAAAGAAGTTTTCTACCCAAATTGTGGGGCTACAGAGCCCAGCCTTTTTGCACAAGATTCTGGAAATTGTGGGCAACAGAGGACTGAATGAAAAAGGGAATAGTGTGCGAGGAAATAGTCAGGGAATTTACAACGACTTAAATATGAAACAAAAATTTTCCATCCCAACTGTAATTTTAATTCCTCCCACCCACTATAAAACTGTCATTACTATGTAACCCGAAACTGTGAGAAGCAATCATTAGTCCTTAGCTGTCTTCCGGTCAATCAGAACCCAGTCGTTTACGCGCTTATTTAAAAAGCAATTTTCGAGGGCACGAAATTAGCTAACCAACAATTTGTGCTCCATTTGTGAAAGATTTATGTACTTGGGACTGACAGGGGTTTGCTGTGGTACTCCGATGAATACTGTCTCAAAATGCATAGAGGATGAAAGTGCCGACATTTCAAGAGGGTGACTTAAGTTGTTACCCATCTACAATTGCACACACTAACTGAGGGGTAAAATGGGATGTCTATTATTATCCTCGTTATCGTTTACTTTCCAGTGGGTAGGGTCTGTTGAATTTCAGGTAATAGCAAACAGAGCAAACGGGATGGAAAATAGGGTCAGTTCAATGAAATATCGTAATTGTGTGCAAGGAATATGCTAATGTACATCGCTCCTGGAATGTATGGGCTTCTTATTATTGTCCTTATCATCATCATTATCATCATTGCCACCGTCATCGTTGGTTAGGTATCTGATTCATTTCCGCTCTCCTACCACAATTGAAAATTGATCGCTTCCTTTCTGCTCATTTTAGTTGTAGAAATAAAAAGAATAAAAACAGGAAAATCCCTGCTCTTGGGAATTTTGACATATGCCCACGGCTACAACAAATATTTTTGCTCAATACGCGGGGGAGTGGATGAAAACTGATAACACATTTTTGAATTCATGAGGGAATGACGGCAAAAAGGCTGATAAAATAGGAAACTCCTGTCGAAATTTGATCACAGGTGGTCGCAACAATATCGACAAATTCAAATTGTTTCACTATAGGGCAGCGCATGTAGTCGTAATTCATAAGTAAGTTGGTGGAATGAAAGGAGTTTATCCTGCCCATTATCTGTTAAAGGATTTTAAGTGGACAGCACATTTCTTTTCCACTGTTGCAAGTGGTTGTGCTCTGGTTCGAGTTCCTAACAACCCCTGTCGATGGATTACGAAGGTTTTATCACTAGCAATCAGTCTATCATGATAAAAGTCACTATCACAGAAATAAAACATCTTTCAAAACATAAGAACCAGCTCAAAAAGTTCCATAATGCGCAACAATCGGTAGCAGTCTGCATCTATTTAAACTCCGACCACTCCCATCCAATAGAGTACAGACAGTAATTTCCCAGGCATTTTCATGAGTTCTATGGTCACGTAGTTTGCGGTTTCAAGCAAGTTTTATATCGAATTGTGTCACATAATTTTCAGTGTGCTCTTTAGAATACACACAGCCGTCCACCTGACCCTTCCCATCCTCATTCACTACCCCTAAACACAGTTGAGCCTGCAGTAGTAGGTATTGCCACAGTTGCAGTACTATAGAAGCACTTTCCTCCTCGTCTACGACTATCGGGATTATTTTCATTGTCACCGCAATAGGAGGAATTCATTTTGTTCTGTTCTAATGCATTTTGTTTCCGGCCTGTATAGCTGCATAAAAATCACCCCATTTTGGGTTTAGGGGATGCTACTGTCGAATTGTATCATTTAAATTATCTTTCAATATCGTTTATGGGACAATGGAGGATGATATACACCTTGGTCATATCATTTGATGGTAAGTGTGTTCCATTCATGCAATTTGCGGAAGCGGACGCTGTTCTTAGGTTACGCATTAATCTTTTGAATCTTTTTTTCTTCCTTATCGCTAACACCTTACACAGCCATATTTAACCCGCCTATTGTACATTAATAGGTATTCTCATGATTGCGGATGGTCTTTTTGGATTACGCTACACGACGAATGAAAAAGGAGATTAGCTTCCAGCAGAATTCATAGCTATCGATTAAGGGTGAGTTCGTTTTTCTTCTCCACAAAGTTTCCTTCCTGTTTCACCCTCTTAACGATGTTCACTAGTATTGTTGGAACCCTACAATAGCCTCAAGATATTTCCTATTATGCTCACGCATTGGGAAAAAGATATTTTGGAAGCGAGTAGAAAGTTATATGTCATTTTTTTGTAACTTTTCTTTTCGTTTGAGTGAATGATGTGGACGAAATCATCAACAATCAGTGAGCGGTCAGAATACTTTAAGAGCACATCGTGTCACTACCCAAGTCCAGATAATGTGTCAAAGTGTGCAATCAATCGCCGACCTAAGCTCGATCAGCCCACATGCGACGAATATATATATATATATATATGTATATACAAATACAGGGTTCCGTCTCATCGAAAGATTTTGTGTTAATAGTTCCAGAACAAATGTTGAGTGTTAAGGATGAAGAGTCCCAGAATGCGGGATTTGTGGAATATTTTTCCACGCCACATTCAGCTTTAAAGAAATCCTCTTTATATTAAACGATGGGATCCACCTCACAAATTTAACCATCTCATTACCAAATTCCCCATCACCTCTGGATGACAATATATTGGACTAATAATTGTTGCCCCATTCTCTCGCGGCCTTTTATGAATGTTCGGAAACACTTGCATCAGAAATTCGTTGCGGAAATCCACGTTGACTCCGCTTGAGCAGTCAAAACATTGTCATCACATTATCCATACACGTAATAAATATCAGCATAGTGGTCATCAGAGAGGTGAACCATGTTTCTGAATATCTTCTTTATAATTTAATAATAATAATTATAATTTTTTTCTAAAATTTATTGTTAAAAAAGAAAATATTCCATGTTTGAGAGGCAATGTTCGTTGAATGGGGGCATATACATGAATGAAATTATACCTAACAACCCCAGAAACAGAATGAACTCAGCAAATGTGCTACCTCTCCATCAAGATTCAAGTAACCAGAGATAATAATTTGATTTTTGACAATCAAATCCACAGAATTCTTTAAGAATCTTTGAATTGACAAATATTTGGTTTGCCTACTTTGACCTCAACGCAGAAATAGAGCGTTCGCTGCGTTCATTCTGTTTCAGAGGTAAAACCTAATCAATTACTTGTAAAACAAGACCAATTACGTTTCCGTACGCTCAGTGGTTTCCAAGTTATGATTTAATATGTATTTGTAGGAACCAGCCCTGACGCAATTTCTTTAAGACTCCATATCTCAGTGGGTATAGCAGCTGCACCCCGCATTCCATACAAATTTTTTCTTGAAATGCGACAAGGAATCACTCCTTAAAGGATTAGCATCTCAAACCAGGACACCCTGTATAGATAAATCACTTCCATTTTTGCTTTGGAGAATCTTTTACGTCCTTGGTTCTTTGATACGCCTTCTCTTACAACAGCTTAATATGTATGAAAATGTAAACCATCCCTTTTCCTAACAATATGGGATAAATTCCTATTTTACTATCACCTGCTCCCTAGTCAGGCCATTTTGCGTTAATGAGCCGCAACGGCCCTTCCACACCGATGCTATTGAGCTGACGCACAGCCTCTTTCCTCCTTTACATCTGTTTAAATGGTATCCACTTCACCTTAAATGTTATTAGAATCTAAGGACGGGATGAATATAAACATTTCCTTCACGGGATGAATAATTAAAATATCACCGAAGCTGCATATAATTTGCGGATTATTGGACCGAAATTATGACTACAGTCCTACACATATTTTAGAAAACTCTCAGTGAAAGAAGGCTGAAGTATAAACCCAAAATTTCAAAGCTGTGATCAAATTCTACTAAGATAGCTTCTGGCAAACATCAATCCCTGAGGTGTTGAAGGAAACTACGGTGTCCCTAAAAATTTTATTTCATCCCCGATGAAAATCCAACCGTCTTTACATGGCAGGAACAGGATGGGAGTGACTGTTTAACTTTCATGGCTACCCTTTACGTTAACATATACTATACCTATGAAAATTTTACAAGTGCCCCTAATACTGGCCGGGACGAGAAAGGAAAAATTTCAATCAGTTCCCTGTTGATTTTTACACAGTGGACATTCACTATGTCACCTTATAGACTCCTTTCATCAGACCTTTAGACCTAGCACAGCAACACTGGGTGCTACGTAAGGAGATATTGTAGCAATGCCTGCCGACATTGAAACGATGCTATGTGCACTCATTCCTGTGCTCCGTCGTAAAAACGGTCCTCGCCTCGGGTATATACTTCCCTCTATCGTATTTCTTCCTCTATTTCCTCATCCTCATAAAATTCTATTAGGATGTGATTCAATTGAGCAAAAAATTAAAATTGACCAACCCCGAAGTGGATCAACTCAGATTTTGATAGAATTATCCTGGTAACGTGCTTAGTGTTCTCAGGATTGTTCCAGAATGAAAGAAGTCTTTCTGGGCACTGTATGTGGGCGGATATTGGGTCTGCTAGGCGCTATTTGTTGAGTAAATTATTGTCATAGATTCATGTCAGACGGAGAAGACGTTTTTTACTGTTACTTGAAATTTTTATAGGCTTGAATGGATGGAATTTTGTATAATTGGGTAAAATCGTGCTGGGCCTATATAAGTAGATTTTATATAGTGTTTTTCCGCTCAACGTATACAAACTTGGTGAATTGTTGTAGTAGTAAGGAACTTGCTCACCGTTTGACCTCTATCATTTCTTGGTTTTTTCTTTCAAGGATATCGATTTGAATATGCCGACGTGTACTATTTTCATAATCCCATTTTCGTTGTAATTTGGGCAACCAACCATCCATTCATCTTTTTTTGACTTAGAAAACTGAGGAGCAGAAAAAAGCTGCATAACCGAGAAAATTTTTAATTTAAGAGGGATAAGCATTATTCGTTTTCCACTAAAATAAAATGCCCGACAACTCAAAACTTCCTACAGAAATCATATAGAACTGAATGCAGTTTATCTTTCATCTGAACTGTGGAAGAAAATAAATTTTCCATGGTAATGTTCTCCTCCAGCGTTTTCAACATCCCTTCTGGTATTTTCGTGAGGCTTTGAAACCTAATTTCATTCTAACAAGTATTTTGTATATAGCGCAGTGGTTTTTATTACCTGTTTTAATTTGCTCTGCTTCCGTTCTGAACGATAGAATCGCTTTATCTGTAATTTTGGAAAATCTCGGAGGTTCTATGAAAGTCTGACAGTGTACCCTTTTAACTAAACTTTTAACATTTAGTCTTGACCTGTCTAAAGTTTCTTTCTGACCTTTCCATTTGTGTTACATTCGAGAGAGTTATCTGCAATCCTTACACCAGCATTGCGGCGATGCCGTAAGGCTTACTACTATCTCCCATCTTTTTTTCTACTTTCTACACTGCGAAATTCCTCAAAGAATTGCTCGTTATGACGCAGTCTATACTCTTGGTGGACTGAAAAATCTCAGATTCAAACCTTTGAGGAAGCGGCGGGTTTTTTTTGAAATGCAATTAAGGATGTTTCGAAATTTTATTCAAAATTTGCTTGCTAAAGCGTTCCAAGAGACTTCAGGTAAGTTACAGTTAGGCGCAGGGAAAACTTGAACCTCTGGGATTGGACTCTGTTAACACCGAGACCATTTTTGCTCTACTCTGTTCTTCCATGCGGTAAAATTAGCAATACAGAGAGGGCTAACGCACCCTTTTCGAACTAAAAATGCATTCTTTTTGGTTGATAGCTTTAGAGTTACGCACACAGGGCACTCGTTGATGATATACACGATTTGGTGTCTGACTTGCCTGTCTTCCCTTATTCCGGGCCTATTGGGCCAGAGTTAGTTAATTTTTTGGCTTCTAGATTTTTTTTTGTTGACCAAAATTTTGATGGAGGCCAATACATTGATTGTGACTTTGATTTTGACCAAGTCACCCTCCCTTCTATTCTACTTCACTCCTTCGAGTCCAAGGATTCAAAGGATATTTTCCCTACAGAGCAATTTAGTGGAAGATACGCATACCAGTCTGGACTTACAACTTAGTAGTTTTATTGTCCGAGCAAATACAATACAGGTATTCGCATTCCTGTGTAGTTTTTTTAGGCTTGTCCGAAGGCAAAATTTTGCGTGAAATATGGAAAGCAAACATCGAGTGCAATTTAGAGCCAACATACGCGCATCTCTTTGAAAACAAGACTTGAAGCCATTGGAATAGCAGACTAGTGTCCTACGTGGAAACTTTGGTCCCCCTCTCCAAATTTTCGTTCTTTTCATTCATGGTTTAATCCGTTTCGACTGAAAATCTTTTGGTTGGAACCTCTAAATCTCTAATATAGACTTACTTCAAAATGTTGAGGTATCAAACGCTAAGGATACTGTGGCTACCCAAAGCTTTTTTCCGAAGTATATCAGCCACTGTTTCCTTCTCTATGATGAGATGATTTATATGATCTTGGTGATAAGACCTTTTTGGATGCCATATTGCCTAGATTTTCGTCACCATACTATTACTTTGTGGAAGGGTGTAGGTTACACAATGTCTTGGGTCTAAACTCCAACCAAAGATCCTCAGAGCTTTGTTTGCAATCACGTTTGGTGAGAACTCCTAGGTATAGGATTATTCCTAAGTATTTTATCGAAATACAGAACCACAGTACTGGTGTAAAGACCCTACGTTGTGGTCATCCATTTAAGGCATATTTAGGCTTCGAAAGACTGTTTATTCAAGTTTTGACCTTCTTCGAGAATCGGTTGAAAAGTCGCAAGAGAAAGAATGCGCTTTGAGGAGGGTCTCCGGTATTGTTTTAGGTTTGATAGAAAATCCCTGTTTAAGAACGCCAATTCTCATTACTATGAACCTTCCAGAGATCTTTCTGGACTATTGAAGTTTTGGGTATATCTTTCATCTCTTGGTACACCACTGAAAAATCCTTAAAAAAACAAGGAATACACGTTTTAAATGCAAACTGTTCGAATTGCGTGTAGAGAAATCCCTATGACCTAGCAGTGAATGCTAGGAGGACAGATGTCTATAATGTCTTTAAAAATCCCACGAAATCTTAAAGAAAATAAGGACCTCTTCTTCTTTCAGAGCCTCATACGCGATTTTTAATCTACTACAACGCTACTCTGACATGAAAGTAATTTTTTATCTGATACAGAATTTAGTTTTCTAACCCCTTACACTACTTCCTCCGCCTGTTCAATGCATCGTCCTGCAAACAATTAATACTGACGAACGGAAATTCCTTTATTGCATTACATAACATTCCTAGCATCCTGATTAATGGCAATCCTTTATTGGCTTCCAGTCGCTTCTTGAAGACCAGACAGACTATCCCAGACCAGACATACACAAGTCAGCGTATTTTTTTTTGTTCAATTCTGTGCCTCTTCCCTCTTCCCTCTTCTTCTGTTACAATTCAAGCGATTAATTTTTACTACTGCCACATTTCATCCCTTTCCAAGTGTAAATGGAGCATACCCGCTGCCCAGGAGAGGCACTATGTTCCCTTTGCTTCCTTTCCAACATATTTTCTGTCTGCTTGGTAGTCCACGTTTCCTTAATTTTCGTCAATGGATTTCCTGCCACAAAATGAATATTTGACTTGGTTGGGCCCCAGATACTTGCACATAGATATATGGTCTCATCTTTGGATCTCTGTGAAAGACGGCAACTAAAAATCGAACATACAACAACTGGAATAAATAAAAGACGGTGGCTGTAACCGTGGCAGTGATGCCCATGATGGGAAATAATTTGAAGCCAAATCGGCAAAATCAATACACTCCAATATCTGCCAGACTGTCAGCCACAAAGTTGTCCCGAAATGTTGTGGCACCGTTTCCACTGTCGATTGTGGCTAAGGAACATTTGAATTCGATGTCAATGCGTGGTTGGTTGTTGGTTGATTCTTCATCCTGTCGTGTGTGCGTCGGGACTTCTACCTTCTCGCTCCTCTCAATTAGCAATGGTTCACGTGCATCATAACTGGTATTGATCTAGAGCTGTTACAATTGTGCCTATGGGTGGCGATTGATTGCAAGGTTAAAGGCTCGACCGTATTCTGGTCGCTCCCGTAATTTTGCCAGGACAAAAAGGTGACAATGGTTGATGGTTGTTGCTGAGCCAGTTAAGTGCTCCCAAGCAATGAAGTAGTTGCCTGGTTGCTGGTTGTGTCAACCATCCATTAACTAATTCACGACGCACACAACGCAGGGACAAACGCGTTTCATCTGATTAACTCAATTAAGTGACATGGGCCGACCGAAGTGCTTATTGAACTCCCAAGTGGGTCTAGAGATAGTGGGTGGGGTGGCATCGTTTGTTTGTCGTGCTATTAACATTCCTCGTTCAATTCCGTTCAATTACCTAAAACGAGCGGAGTCCTCAGTGATTTTTCAATGGAAAGTTGCTTCCCCAGTCCTCCTTCTCTTGGAATCGCCAACTCAGCATAGAAGTTTTGCTGTGTGAATTGGATTAATTTGCTGACGAATCGGTGCTAACACGGTGACGACGAAATAGTAGCAGTTTTATGAGGATTGGAGAGAGGTGACAGAGTGGTAGTTGGAATAACTTTTTGGCAACTTAGTGGATAACAAAAATCTCAAATGTGTAATAGTAATCGGAAAGTGAGTGTGGAACCGGAGGATGGATAAATCTCAAGGAAAAAGTGGGGGAGCAGAAAGGAAACGAAAGATTTGAAACAAGATGCCCCTCTTGTATCAAGACTTCTCAGCTGATCACAGAACTGCAAGCTTACCCACTATGAACAGCCACACCTGGTGTCCGTGGTAAGGCCTGAACCCAGTGGTTATGAAGCTGATTCGGTCAAGCTGAATTCTCCCTCGTCTAGGCGGTAGGTCCAAGTACGTATAGTAACTCAAGCAGAGGATACTGACTCACTCAACATTCAGAAGCCCGCGTAACATCTCTAAAATTTAAAATTCAACAGGTAGGAAGGTATAATAGTAAGACGGGCTAACAGATATGACATTGTAAAGTCAACCAAGGGTTGGAATATGACGCTGAAGGTTTTTATCAGGCTACTTCGGCGAAAATATCGAAGCGAATCAGATTCTTTACAAAGGTTTTTATGGTGCTAAGTTATTGACATCTTAAACTTCTCTGTACCTCAGATTTTTCCACCAGAACACCTTTTAACAAACTATAACCATGCAAACGCCAACCTTCCACATCAGAGTTTTTATCGGCTTAGACAAAAGTTACGACCAAAAGTCGCACAATTATGGAAATTGAAAATGTCCACATTTCTTCTTCCCTGGCCCAACAAGCACTTGCACCCTCTCCCCGTTCAAATTTAATTTCATTCCCGTCGCTGCAGTCCACAATTCATGAGCATAAAGTACACATTATGCAGCCACTAATGTATAGGCTATGCTGCCCGGTCGCCACAATGTAGTCTGGCACGTATTTTTAGCACCCGTTCATCGTCCTGGCCTAAATTACCAGCTCACTGCAATGTTTGCATTCATTTTATCACCTCATTTCCATAAGGCCGCGCCACGCCACTACTGCTACCTACTCCCAACGTGGTGGTGTATAGACTCCGCACTACCAGAACAGACAGACTAGTGCTGCGACCGGAAGGTGCTTAAGGATATTTCGATTTTAACAGCTTTCCACCAAGCTCATATGTCACGGTCACCTCCCAGCATTACCTACCTGGCGGATAGATATTGACCAGAAAGATTATCTGCGCTGTGCTCACTTGAATATCTTCCCTCCTCTGGTTTAGTCGCCTGCCTGGCTGCCTACCCGACTTCGGCTTCTCCAAGTCTTCTTCCACATTTAGGTATGGCTACTCTACTGGGCTAACTAGCCTGAACTGTGGACTTGGCTCCATGCGGTATGACGGAAATTGGATTTTTATGAGTTGGCAGTTTTACGATTGCGCGCCGTTCAGACGCTTGACCTCAAGTGCAATGATATTCGTTTGCGCGCCGTAGTTGACTCCATGCTGACGCGATAGTGGACGACAGCGGACAGAGAAAACGACTATGACAACGGAAATTGAGATTTCTTCTAAACGAAATGGATACACTCAAGCCGTTTAGCTACGGGAATTTATTGAGCCGTTTTGGATATTGTTATTGCGGGGACGTGGCTATTATCGTTCTTTTGCCAGTAATATAATGCCTCCTTGAGATTGCCCATGACTTGTGTAATTTGTGGGGTAAATCGGAGGGGAAATAATTGGAATATTGACAGTACCGCTTGTTCGCTACACTAATGGAAGGACAACTTTTAAAACGAGGGT
>QYTT01081555.1:0-36812 GCA_006980735.1 Dasypogon diadema
ATAATCAGAAAAGGAGACTTACGTGGAAATGAACCGGTCCTGAACCAGACTGCAACGACCAAAGTCTGCAAAGATCAGATTTAAGACCTCCCTCTTATTTCAGAATTATAGTGATTGGTTTAAATCCGTGGCTCCAAATGTTAAAATTCTTAGAATATATTTTCAGCAATGTTGTCTGTTAGTACTAACGCCGACTATCCTTCTTATCTTGGGATTTATAGTTTTACAGATTCCGTCTAGTGTAAGCACTAGGTTTGTTACTGTCTTTGAAAATTTCAGCGGCTACTAGTGTTGTATTAAAATTTATCTAGTTTCTTCTAGGGGTCTGGTGTTGGACCTGAACAACATTGCCGAATTTGTCTATCTTATAGCACAGATTTCATCTCAAGTATCAGCGATGATGAAATTTCAGTAGCCGTTTGAGGAAGTTTTTTGGATGAATACCCGGTGGCCGAGGCGTGATTATTTATATGGGTACCAGTGATTGAGGTAATACTACTGATGAAGTTTGTATTTGCAAAGCCATTTGGATATTCCGCAGGATAAAACAATTTCACGCCAAAAGTTGTAGCCCACTTGCAACATTTGTCAGGTTAGAGTTTCCCTATCTCCTCTTTCCTAATTCCTCTCCGTCTAAGCTGTCCGTCCTGTGAGCATCATAGGGTTTTGGGCTGAGCTCAACCAATACCTTAACACTAGAACTACTGAGCTGCTTACAACACAGATAGAAACAATACGTTATATAATACAACTGAAAGAGAGGTTATCCATCATAATGACGGATTTGCTAGTTCTAGTGTTAAAAAAAATATATTTTTCAATTGATTATACTTAAAGGCAATAATGTATGGTATGTAAGGCAATAATGTGTGGTATGTAGAGAGTATATTGCGAAAATAAAAAAATACTATTCTTCATATAACCAGTCACGGACATGTGGTCCTTACTAAGTGCATATAACATGAAACCAAGAAAGCCTGTGCTTTCTTTCTTCACAAGAAACAAATATTATTCAGTATTAGGGACAATTTGTTTAAATGGTGTTATAAATCCTAAAATAATATAGAACTAGATTCATTGAAATTCAATAGACAAATTACATCAAATTCAAAAAACTGAACATACGTATATTTACTTCTTATAATCAATTAATGTAAAATATAGGTTTATATCAAAATTTCTATTGAAAGCTGTTCCTACGAAAATGATTATTTAGTGGACCCTCATCCGCATATCCTGCTATTTCTTGTGGAATTATTCCGCTTTCCTCAATACCTGTACATGGGCGACACATACACTCCAAAGGAGCTTTTGTCAATACCTAGAACGTAAATATAACAAATTTAGTTATATCATAGAAGTAAAGGATGAATAAGAAATGAATTTTACTTTTCTAAATTTCCTTTCGCCTTGTTTCGCTTTAGGACAAAATAATGAAACTGCTGCCTCCCTTTCACCGGACTCTTGACAGCACATACATGATCGCTCCATTTGCCAAATTTTGCTACCAGAAACCTATTAGAAAAGAAATATATAATATAAAAATTTTCAAAGTAAGGAATTTCAAGTTATTATTAACCCTTTTTCACTAAAGTGCAATTAGTTGTAGGAGAAAGTAGACAATTGCAATAATGTTTAGTGATTAAGGGTTAATAAAGCAATTAGTCCCTCACGTAAATAAACGAACAGTTCAATTTTTTGCACATGTTGAGAACTTATTTGCATAATACATATATGAATATTAATTTTACAATAACAATCACTTTGATTCCAGAGAAGATTTTAGAGGTTCTTATTAATGCGAAAATGATGAAATATCACCTATGGTGTCTAAGCTGGAAGTTCAACCGTCGATTTCATGACGCTCCTTACAGACAATTTGGTAGCATTACCAAATTCTATTCTATATCTTTGGCCATTCAGGAGTAAATGCGCTGGACATTCCGAAAACCGGAATTCTGGAAAACAGAATTGCTAAATAATTTGGCACGAGCCTAATGTATCCTAAATGTGTAAAAAAGCTACCCTATTTCTACTCTTCGTCTATGGAATGAGCATTTCAAACTCTTCCAATTTTTTGGGGCTCAGGTATCCAACAACCGTAAAGTGCTATAAAATATTTGGACCTTCTGCGGAGGTACAAGAGATAGTTTCTCTCACCTAACCTAGAAATCTTTCATAAAATTCATGTTAGACCCAGACCTGAAAGTCTCCCTTGTCCATGTAAAACAAAGTCCAAAAAAGATTTTAAGCTCATTACACCTTTCAGACTCACTGTAGTTCTCCTTCTTGAAATTTTTAAACTTGGATGAGGATCATTCCATTGAAATCTACCGATTTAGGGAATTTTTCTGAATTGACTTTTTAGTCAATTGTTTTTTGGAGGTTCTTATGGTATTTAAAAAATCACAAAGCATAAAGCGTAAGCAGTCATTAATGACTCATTTTAAAGGTGCGGTTTCGTAGATTTCATGCTTCAATATCAAAAAATGTGTATTTTGAACTTTTTTTTATCTTTTGATATGTTTTACCTACTGCTATGTAAATGTTTATTAAAGATCTCTAAAATTTTTACTTTGGACATGAATGCAGCCGTTAACTGTAAATCTAAATGTGTAAACAGTGGCCTGGAAAATTATCATAAATAATTAAACCTAAGTAAGTTTATAATCAAAAACACATTTTAGATTGAACAAATCACATGAGCAGACGTAGAAATTGTCTTTGGAATGTTTACCTCTTTAGTTATAATACATAATGTATATCGAAAAATATAAACCTGCAGGAAAATGTTCACAATTTGAAATTGTTCACATGCCTTGAAAATTATATTAAAATTTCATGATATTTTGATAAATGACGAAATAGAATTAATTTTAATTATAATTCATGCCTTCAAAAATGGCAATCAATTTTATATCAGATCTGTGTACACAGTATTGCCCCAAAGTGCTCCTAAAAATATGCAACAATCAATTTCCAATAGAAATAGGCAGTGACGGCGTGACAACGGAACAACTAACAATCCTAATTTTCTTTTTCAGTTAACATTTTGTGCGGAATCGTC
The DNA here is from genome assembly GCA_006980735.1 of Dasypogon diadema. Taxonomy (NCBI): domain Eukaryota; kingdom Metazoa; phylum Arthropoda; class Insecta; order Diptera; family Asilidae; genus Dasypogon; species Dasypogon diadema. The sequence continues at coordinate 3,068 of QYTT01081555.1, forward strand.
GGCAATATTCTATTAGGACCTTACGTGTTGCCCGTAGCTTTTACGTGGCCCACTTGATGAGGCTTTAAACGAACAGATGTGATTCATGCATGAAGGCACTCCTGAGCATTATTCTTGCACAGTCAGTGATTATAAGACCCCTTTTACGGGTCCCAATTTATTGGATCTGAAAGCCCGATTCTGTGGCTTCCTAGAACATTACCACCACCCCCCCTCCCCCATTTGGAGGATGTCGTTTAATGACGTCCAAGGCATGTGAGATTGTTACAAGGTATACAAATTTGACAAACGTTATAAGCCGAATCTTATTTTTAAGTGATCATACCTATATCCGCATAATTGGTGGGCACATTGAACACGTAATGATCTCACACCAATTAAAATAACTTTTGGACGATCTGAGTTATGGATGTGATTCATTTTTTGTACAGGGTACATTATTTTTCATTTTTCACAATTTTGAGATTAAAATCCATCTTAGAGTTGAAAGAGGGTTGAGACATGTCTCGTGGGAATTATTTTGCTTTCAAGGCAGTTACGAAGGCATTCAACATTGTATTTATCCAAGAAAAAATTTAATTTAGACATAATTTAAATCAGTTTAGGACATCTTATTATTTTGCATCAATTTTAATATTTTAATTTATATACCTGAAGGTAGCTAGCACATCTACCGACACAAGCGAATGAAGGAATCGGTTTTGGCACACATCCAGGATATTGTAGCACATGAATCACCGGGGTAACTTGGCAATCATCCACAACACGTGAAACATCTTTAAATATTATTTAGGATAAAAATTATATCACCAGCGTCAACAATGTTTTTCACATACCATTCGAAGTGGCTGTCACACCAGGCAACAAGTGGTAAATCACATAAGCACACGTACAAATAAATAACATTGTATTCATAATGATTTTTATACTTTAACTATAAAATACTATATTTCCTTCCTTTACACCGCAAAACCGTCTTCCGTTAAGAGCGATAACTACGGAGACAAATGAAGGCAGAAAATCAGGATAAAATTTCCGGCTGAACTTTTATATGAGAGGAAAAATGTTTTGCGCATAGCTATGACACCAAAAGAAATATGAGTAAAAAGAATTAAGGAACTCGTATGGGGCAGAGCACGTTAAACATAAGAAAACCATTAACCTCCAGGGTGTTAATATCTTTAAAGCAAAATGTGTTAAAAGATTTCCTGAATAAATCTTGTGACATCAACTTATCGATGATTATAAAAGTTTCTAGACATGATTATTGATTCGAATGAAAGTTGAAAATATGGGGGAAAAATTCAAATATCCTTGCACGTGAATTATCAATGTTAACTTTCCAAATAACCAAAATTATAAAATATTATCTTAATTCATTTTGCTCGTTCAGGTAACTACTTCTAAGTGGCTTATAAAATCTCAAATGCATTATTAAAGAAAACTTTTTAATTACACTCTGTACCATACAACAATGTCACGTTTATACCTTACACCAATACTTGCAACATTTAATATGCTGATGCCAACTGCTGAACGATTTTCACCGATAGTAAATGTGTTAATTAGATCTATTAATTAATATAGTGCTACCAATCGAGAAAGGACCTTTTTTCTTAACTTTTTAACGAAATGAGATGAAACAAAGTGCAGGTCAGTCAAGTTTCTTTAAAATTGGAATAGGGGAAGAGTGCCTAAAATTACATAGCACTCTTATTTCGCCTTTTATATTTTTAGCTAAAGAAGTACTTTTGATAAAACATTTAGAAGCAATAAATCAAAACAATTATCAAAATTTCTCACTTTAAAATACAAACATCTATTATGTCAATCGAAAATTGCAAAAAAAATTGTCGTTTCAAAAACGCATTTGAGGTTCCAATACACCACAAACATAAAAATCAAGAAGGCCTCAAAAACTTTCGCGAAACAACAATTTTCTTGGAATTTTCTATTGCTTTGTAATTAATTTGGTTTGTTAAGATCTTTAAAGGCATACTTCGAGAACTAAGTAAAAAGTCAGTATATGTGTATGGTCCCAAATGAAAGGAGGAGATGACCTTTACACGATACTAAAATAAAATGTAATAGTTGCACGGCGAGAGAGTGTTCGAGAATGCAATTAAAAGGTAAGAAGGCAAATATCTTGACAAGAAGAGGATGACAATGTAAATAAGCTATCTTATCAGGTTCTTGAGGTATCAAACTTCTTACCTACATTCATTACCAGGAACGAAGAAGAAAATTTAATTCGGTTAATAAATTAAAATAGTAATAAATGAGAAATAACCTTCCATTCAGTAGCTGAACAGAAATAGTAATAATGAAACCGTCTATATATTTTTTCCACCTTGACCTTCGTGATTGTTTAATAAATCATTTCGTAAATTCACCTCAATATCAAATTTAGAACGCTTTACCAAAAACGGATTCCTCCAACACCTCCTCTTTTTTCTCCATTTCTTCAGTTTTGTTGCAATTACCACAAAAAAAAATACCAGTTACAGCACAAAGTTAACGATCCATCTTAATTTGATAAATAAACTTGTTAGCTGGTTGATTGGTTAGCCGCCCTTGACAGGCTTGTAATTTGATATTTCTGGCTAGTTTTAAAGCTAGTATTGTTAGCTGGTACAATAGCGAGCTAATGTAATCCTCATTTATGCAAATTACAAAACCTCAAAACCATCAAACGTAAACAGTTCTGTTGATCCTAAAATACCTGTTACTTGATTAAAAATTCTAGAAACAAACAAACGTGCGTTAATTTATGCTTAAACACAAACGTGGAATTACCTCCCCATCATACTCTATCTTCTTCTCGTTTAAGAAATTAATATTGCTTAGATGCAAAAAATTCTTGTGCCTATTATTAACTGCACACTTACTCCATTCTGTGCAATAAAGTTGTTAAAATATGGAATCCACTACTTCAGAAACTCATCCAGATTAACTCAGAGTATGACAGTGAATATATCCACTCTACATAATCTAGGAAGCATCTCCAAGCAACATTAAAGTAAGGAGATTAGATTCTGTGTAATCTGTTTACAAAGGCTTTCTCTACGGTTTATTATAGGAATTTAATTAATACGTCTTCATAGAGAGCTATAACATGCCAGAATTCCTCCAATTTGAAGTTAGACATTTTAAAGGAAGTTCAATATTGTCATATTGAGCTAATTAGATACTAGGAGTTCTCTATACTGAGTTTAAATCCCTTAATATCAGCTTTGTCTCAAACATTAGTCTGAATAGGATTACAAGGCTGTCACTATTACCACAGCATTTCAAAATCAATATGCTGAGGTACATTAACAGCAGCATAATAGTGCCTTTTAATCTTAAAGGTCATAACACAAGGCCCACGTGTGCCGCTTAAGCTTTATATGAAATAGCCTTGAAATAATGCACATGAAAATTCGAGATTAATTTCTACCGACTCAATTTCATTTATAACAAAATAGCCATTTTCTATGTTTTATTTTCTAAAATACTGCTAAACTGATTTTAACCAAAGTTTCCGTTAAAAAAACTATAAAGATGCGCTTTGAAGATTGTAATACTTTCATGTTCCAGCAGAATTGCTTCTAAGTATAAACGCAGCAAGCATTTGTTTGGGGCGCTTATTTTCAGAAAGTGGCGTTAGATTAGTTAAGGAAACTTTCCATATTAAATTATCTACCTACGTAGATTACTAACATTTTCACTTACGCACAATTTCTTAACTTACTAAAGTTACATATATTTTAAAAAAAAGTGTGATTTTAAGAAATTAAATTTACACGGTTGTAATAAATGTGTTTTTTTTTCTTAATTTGCATTATTCTTCATGTTTATTTCAAAATATATAATTTGTATTATATTGCAGCAAGGAAAAAAATCAAAAAGTTGATAAAAGTCTTCAAGTCATATTACTAAATATTTAAACCCAAATTTGATGATTTTCGAGTAGAAAAGTTAAATTAACAATTTTTGTACAAATTTTTCGTCTGTTTAGCCTTAAATTATTAAATTTCTCTCTTTAACTCGTTGGCTTCCCGGATCAGCATAAAAGCTTTTGTGAGAGAATTACATGTTAAAATCCATTTGTTCTGAGAGAGCTTTCAAGTGTAAATCACCTGTGATGCACATGGCAGCATAAGCACTGTTAAGCGCGTTATATTGAGAATTTGTTATACATCGAGTTCGTTATAGCGACATTCACTTAGAACCAATTCCAATTCAAGTCTTCTTGTTATTGGTCCTGTTATAACAATTAGTGATGTCAAATTGAGACAATCTCTGTGCCAATCCATTGCTAGTTTGTATAACATTTACATCGAGTCAAGGAATAAGTTAACTCGAAGGCCTGCCAAAGAAGATGACCGATGCGAAATGTAAGTAGTGCGCATATTTTTATTATTTAGATTATTTTTAGGAGGATAAAGAGTGACGACATATTATTAAAAATTTATAATTGTTGAAATGATTAATGCAAATGACAAATTATTTCTTTTTTGAAGGGATACTTAGGGCCGATTCCAATCCAAGTCTTCGTCTTCGTCTCGTTATAACAATTTGTGACGTTACCGATCAATCCTAAACCGTGGGTTTTAACGAAGGGAAATGTGAAAACGCTTTGCAGTATTTGAGTGAAGGGTCCTGTGTTCTATTTATGGTGTTGTCTATATTAATGCTGGAGAATATAAATTTAAAAAAATAAATAAATAAACTGTATGATATATTACCAACTTTATTAAAGATGACAACCTAGAATGGTCTGGAATGGAATCAGCCAATTATTACTACCAAGCTAGCAACAACTTTCTAAATTCAGCAGGTTCAAGGAAACCTATCGATCCTTTTTTCACTCTCGATTGAAATTGTAACCCCTCCAAATTCCAAAAATAAATTTTCCTAAATCTTTTAGATATTCCAAGAAGTTAATAAAATTAATTAATGGAAATTTTGCTGAATCTAGCAGATCGGGGAGACGTTCCATCTATATCCACAGTAAATAATATTTTTACAGAAAAAATTAAAGGAATTGGGCATAGAATCTCATTAACTCAAGGAACTGAATAAACAGAAAAAGGTTTCTGTTTACTCTTTGTGATTGAAGAAAATCTTTTTAATATCTTAAAATTATAAACGGCCCCATCTTTCTACATTAGCGGAAAAACTTTCCCTCAAAACCAAATGAAGGGAAATAAGAATTTCACTAATTGGATGAAACAACGCCCTGAAATTTAAGCTTTACGGTAGACTAAATTAAGCCAGTTATCTGAGATGTTTTTTTATTATTCCTACAAAAATCACTCAGAAATTGCAAAGAAATTACATTAATTTATTTAATTAGTGCAATTTAACTTTTCAGAAGATTTTTATTTTAATTAGGCGAAGTACTTGAATAACTTTATAAGAGAGAGAAGAGGTTCTAAGGTTGTAAATAAATATCCCCACAATTTTAAAGGTCTTATCAAAATCGTATCTAATGGCAACCATCGTATGCTTTCAGGCACCTGTACAACGGTGATCCTAAAAAGGTTTTGAACATATCCTCTCAAGCTAACAACAATTTCACAAATAAATAAATATGAAATTTCATGCAACATTCTCTTATTGTTATTTACTCATTCTAAAAATGCTTTTAATAAGGGGAAATTTGTTACAGGAAGGAGTTCTTTAATTTACCTCAATTAAGGTATAAATATCACTGCACATATAAGAAAATATGTTGCTTTCATATAGAGTGGGTTCATTGCTTTATTAGTGACTGTAACTGTAACTAATAATAATATCATACATTGATCACAATTATATGGACCTGATGAGAGATTAAACCAAGCCATAAAACTTTTTTCTGATAAAAACATCATTACACATCAACCAATGGGCAAAACCTACATTAGACTGCTTATTTGTGGCATGAGGTAGATGAGATGAGTAGTGGTTCAAATATTAGGATAAAAGTCGTTTACCTTTATGCAATTAGCTTAAAAAAGAAATCGGTTAAGGTAAATTGTCCATTAAGTTAAGCTCTTAAAACTGATGAGAGATTTCTAGCTAATTCAGATACATCACGTGTGAAGTTCATTTGCTTTGGTTGCCTTACTTTAGTATTTCAACAAAAAGGTAGACAGGTTTTTATGTGACTGCAAACTCAGTTACATAACACATCATTACGAACAGCAAGGAACAATGAGAAACCGCAAAATCCAAGTCAAACACATTTTATGATTTCTTTCCATTCAACCTTTATTCTTGGATCTTATTAAATAGTCGTAAAGAAAATGTAATATAATTTATTGCCAAGAAAATTATTTGATTTCTTAAGCTCCCAATAACAATACCATTGGCGAGGACCTATTGATATTAGTAAATATTATTTAAAAAAAAATCCGACCACCATTTGGCGATTAGTTATGCAATGTGCAGAATTTATTTTTCTATTTTAGTTTTTATTTTACTAAATCGACTGCATTCGAATTACAAAACAACTTCATTTTTACTAAGTTTTATTTTCTAAAAAATTTAACAACTTTTGATACTAGCCATTGGTTTTTTACAAAGGTTTCGTCTATTGTTTTTGTAACTTTAAGGTACTGTTTTCTGAATTTTAATTCTTTTGTTCTTCTTTTAATTTACGCTTTATTAGAGTCCTGTACCTTTCTATGGAATGAAGCCTTGACCAGTTAGAAAGATTAACATTTTATGTTAATATGTTAACATTGTTAACCATATTTTGTCCACAAAAATCTAAAGCATTCTTATAAACAAGGCAACTACTTTAGCATTTCCTTCTCCCAAAAGTACAATCCAAGCAACTATAGATACTAGAACGGTAGTATCTCATCCTAATCATGTGAAGATATGGTAATTAGTTTGAAGAGTGCTTCTATAAGGATAGTATAAAAAATTTCTGTGTGCTTTAGTTATATTTACATTCTAAAAAATTACACTGTGCTAGTCGGAAATTTCAACAGACAGCGACACCTACCTGGTAAGCCTAATTCAAGTACACTGGATTCAACGGTGCCAACCATTTTTCAAAGTTAGGCTAAAAGACCCAAAGAAGACTGTGTTTTCTTTAAATTTTGACCATCATCATTTGGCGTTTTTCTTAATTTTTTATCCTTTCTTGATTTCAGATCCATTTTAAATGCTGTCTTTTTTTAACAAAAGTAATAGAGAAAAAAATTCATTTATGATTTTGCAAATTTTAATTCGGAATCTACATTTTGTCAATCATCATCTTCTGTTTCTTCTTGCAAATTCCAACAAGTGTCTCCCAGTAGAGCATCCAGTTTCCTTCCACTGTACCAATCAACGAACAAGAATACGACTTCGAACATTGCAATGAAAAATTTTCATTGACCTTGAATATTTGGCTTTGTGTTTGCCAATGTATCTAAATAAGAAAGAAAAAGCAAGAAAATCTCAAAATTTGCCTATCTATTAAGAAATATGACAACACGAGTTCTACCTACATATATAATGAAAGATGAAAAGGGATAAAAGATCCGAGCTAAAAGTTTCAAAGAAATTCATTATGTCCTCTTTATTCATCATCAATAGTTTAGATTGACAGAGACAAAGTGGGTAGCCAAAAGATCACAATTCGCGGGAAACTCTACCTCTTGAAATGAGGGGAAAATATTGCAAAAATTGAAACAACTTCTTAAAATATTTCCACAATTAGCCCAGCATAATAAAAATTGAGCTCACTTAGCTGCTTTTTAAAACCTACACACTTTAGCTGGGCCGAGGAAAGCATGCTTTTTCTGAACGTAAAAAAAACAAATTCACTTCCCCTTTAAGAAAAAGTGATCATCCCTCTCTTTCAGATTATGTAAGATTTATATTAAAGTTATTAGTATCTCTCATCGAATTGTTTTATTGTTTGTTTTTTTTTTGCTTTCATGTATACAGTCATCTTATTCTTGCGTCATAGTCTCTTTCATTTGTTCATAGAGTTTCCGAGATCTCATTTTGCTAACGATTTTTGATTTTCAGTACGATCTGGAATTTTTCTTTATTATTATTAAATAACACCACTGCTTTCAAGGCAATTGTGGAGAACACTTGTTGACATATTGCAAGCTGTTTTTGTTTTTGGTTGAATTACAGTTGTTTAATGGCTTTTTAAGTAATTTTGTTTATTTTCTGTTCCAGTTTGATTGTATTGATTTTTGATTCATTTCAGTTTTTACTTTACTTTTATATTAATCCACTTTTACTGTTTGTTGTTGTGAGTTGATGTCCTTAGGAAAGCAATGTAAATATGTAATATTGACTTCTCGGAACTAAAGTACCCTTTAGGGTTAATGGTCGCAATTTAAGAGGTTTTCCTCTCTTGCATGTCTGCTATTCAGGAAATAATTACGGAAAGTATGAGCCCATTAACCGAATGTGCTTAACAGTTAATTGCGTTTTGGAACATTCTAACTGAAATGTCCATAAGGATGTACTAAAGTCTCATTTTTATTCTATCATCTAATTTCCCTGGGCGTATTCTCAAATACTATTGCACTAATTTACTAGTAACCCTGGGTGTCAACCTTATTAACAATTACGTGCCCTGCATGCCGGTTTGGGATTCTAATTCCTAACGGCGCCTTTTGAGCTAGAAGGGAAACTCAAATGTTTTATCTAGTTTATTTGATTTATCTAAATTTTGCAATAGCTTTTTTGCGATTGTTTTTGTATGTGCTATTTTAATTCTTATTATATTAAATTTTAGCTTGAACTAACTCAAGGTGTTACTTTTAATGCAGGTCGCTCGCTGCCGCTGCCGAGGAAAGTAGAAGATTTTCCAGCCTAAAAAACAAATCGTCGTTATTACGTTGTCAGTCCACTTATTTCTATCCCAGTCAAAATGAATGTAATAATTATTTCCAAGTGTAGATTGCTGTTCATTTGTTGAATGTGACATCGCTCGGCCGCAACTTTTATCCCATTCTTTTCGTAACTGCTTCTGTTCATATTTGCTAATAATGTTGTAGGGCTGCTGGATTCATCAGGACCAACTCTTCTGCACATGAAACACCTTACTGGACGTTGACTCAAACATATCAATATAGCTTCAACACTGTTAGTAGATTATCTATCAAGCAGAGCATACTGAAAAGGTATACTAAACCTCCACTCGCAGGGCAGCGAATCTTTATAGCAAAATTACCGTATTTTTGCCGCTCGTCATAGCCTCTATGAACACGTAACTTAAGGTTGATTAAAAAAAAGTAAACTTTACTATAATCGTAGTTTCAAAATGCATTCTAGTATAAACGCATTTTTTTGGAACTCTGCTAAGGGCCTTCCCGAATACAGGGCTTTATCTGCCACTTCATCTTGTTATAACAGTAAGTGACGTAATTCTTGACATTACTCAAATCTATGCTGTCGAGATTACCTATATTAGTATAACAATTAAATCAAAGGATTGCTCCGCGTCGAAGTCAACTAAAGAGTTGACTTAATTCTAGTTTGACGTTAGTTGACAAATCCAGGCAAACGTATCTGAACAGATTTTCTTGTCTTCCTGCAAACTCTTATATAGTAGTTGAGCTTATTTTTTTGACGTCAAAATTTGTTATAACAAGACTAAGACGAAGGTAAAGGCTTGGATGCGGAAAGTCCAAAATATTATGTTTCCTAAAATTTGCGAAAATATACACGTATTATTCTTGACATAAAACCTTTAAGAAATAATTATATCGCCCAAAACATATTCCACCTCACTTAACACGTGCGAAATATTTTTGAATTATCTTTACTTCTGATATTTTCAAAGCTACTAATTCGTAATTACTGAATTCATGTAGAAAATGCATCAAAGGGGGAATTTGCCGTTCATCAAGTTATTATAATTTATGAAATTATATTTATACTGACAATTTCACCCAAAAGAATCACAGATATATTTGGACATAACTTTGAATGCTTTGAATCAAATTTCAAAAGGATACATCATCAGTGCATTATCATATAAATGAGGGGTTAAGAGGGTTTTGCCTTGGAATTAAGAAGTTTTTAATGGAATTTATATGAAAATACATTCTGCGTCTAAATGAAATTTACAAAAGCCTTAATTGAGCGTAAATATGAAGAGATATTATGTGAATTTTCCAGGACATTTAATGTTAAAGAGTCCAAGCTTTTTGGTTCTAGTATTTGCAGGAATGATGACCATTTCTCCTTAACAACAGACGAATTCTCTGCAAATATCATATTGCTTTGGACCGGGAAATTCAACGAAATATGATATTGCTTGAAATGGTACAAACTAAGTAAATATATTCCTTGCAAAAAGAATTACAAAAGCTGTATAATTTTAATCAAGGGTGAATCCTGGGCTCATTATAAGAAAAAACTGTATGAGAGATGGGGTGCATATTAGCAAAATTTTCTTTTTGATTAACAAATATTAGCAACAAATTCCACTATGATTTCTTTTATTTTTGTACATAAATGAATTATGTTGCATACAAATCCTCCATACAAAGTTGATACCTAGCTGTTATACTTTTCCAGATAGATCGCTTAAAAGAGTAACTAATTTGTTTTTAAAATGACTGCTTTAGCACCTGCCCGAGTTAATGACTAAAAAAACTTTGAATAACAATAACAACAGCATCGAAATTTTTTTCTTGTTTTCATATTAAGCAAATGTTGGATTTTTTTTAATCTACCATAAATGCTAAAATTGACCACCTTTTGACTAAACACAAGTAAGAATGTATAGAAGAACGAACCTGCTGTGTTTTTATCATTTTTATCAAGGTTTCCGAAATTAAAGTGTTTTTTAAATAATCAAGATATTTAGTAACATGGTTCTGACGACGAATATACTGATACTCATTGCATACATGAATTATATGATGGTATTGCTTTGACTGCACGAGCGGAGTATCAATTATAACTTTTTCTTAATGAATTTTTTTACTATATTATATAGATTTAATTTAACAGCTCCTTTTTTATATTATTGAATTATTGAATTTGAGACTATCGTGGATTTTTTTTTACTTTCTCCATTTGCTAAGAACTATATTTGGAGGCTCAGAATTATGTAATGCCTTTTTAAAGCTTAGGGTATGTACAATATATTTTCTGCAGTCGACTGCAATTTCTACGCATGTAAACTATGTAAATAAAGACATTCTTCGGAAATATCGATAATATCTAACAGAGAGTACGTCTCTTACATAGATTTCCATGGGCCTGGTGAAAAATGCAGTACTGCGTATCTTGTGCAAAAACTACACGTGTAGTTAATATATTCCCAAAGAGTATAGAATTTCCAAATTATCACCTCCACAGTTCTTTGCCATAGTTATTATAAAATTTTGTAAAAAATTGTCAATTCTTTAAGTATAAAGCAGTTATATACGGTTGTAATTTTTGCATATGTTACGCAGTACTGCATTTTTGAACAGGCCCCATATTAGGAGTAGAAAAGCAGTCTTTCATATACGTTAACTACATGCGTAGAAATTGCAGTCGACTGCAGAAAATGAAATCTTGAACAAGTCCTTATTCTAATCCCTGAATTTATATTACACCACACGTTTCATCCTGTTGAAGGAAATATTTCAACTCACTTCTAAACGGGTGACATTTTATTTACAGAAGGTGACGGTGTAGATAACATATGAAAAGAAAACGACGAACCGCTAGAAATCACGTTTTCATTATAAATACTGGAATTTATCTTACTTTTATGAGAAGACTAGAATTCCCCCATGAGTTCAAGAAACCGGTTCCCTTTACTGATTTATGCTTGCACTTACATCTTTTTCTCTTCGTCTTATTTAAAAGGGGATTAATAAAGAGTACAGGCTTGGGAGAATTCTCATTGTGACTCATTATTCTGCAAATTACGTCACTGAGGCACGTTACACGCAGTCGCAGAATAAGAACTGCTGTACAGTGTTACCGCAGCTAACCAAATCTTAAGAATTGATAGAAAATTAGATAACATTCTTACCAATTTAATAAGTACAAGGTTTGTTTTTCCTATTAGAAATTGAAATAAAAAATAAGGCATTTCACTATAGTCACAATTTCCATACAGTATTCCAAAAAAACTCATGCTAAATGCATTTATTGTAAAGGAAGGCTGTGTTCCTTGGACCAAAATAGAAATACGGAATTTTTACAAGTAAAATTTTTGTAAATATTACTATAAAGTGTAATATTTTTTTATTTTAATTTAATTATTAATTTTAATATTTATTTTTTTTATTTTAAGTTCTATTGGAACAGATCGCCAAGTATTCCAGTACTAAGGATTATTAGCCAGGTATCTCTGAAGAAAGGAGGCGATAACCTGATTCAGGTAATTGAGGTTTTTTAGCCAGATGTATGGAGGAGATACGCCAGATACCAATATTCATATCATTCTCTTTCAATATGGATAGACCCTGTCCCATCACGTTAAAGAACACCAGCATACTTACACCTGATTAGCATATATCAGTATCATAAATGTCATTTTACTTCAGTCAATAATACAATATTCGGAGACTAAAAGAAAAATATTATTGGGATCGTATTTTGGACCTTGCGTCAATGAAAAGGGGAACATCGCAAAAAGTTGAACAGAAACAAAGGTCGAATCCACTGGTAGGAATATGGTCACGAATTTGAGAATTTCCGACTGTCGAAAACATTTGAAGTGAAAGAGAGTACTTACTCTGATTATTGAAAATGAATGAAAGGGTGAGCTAAATAAAAATCCTCAACGGGAATTGGTGGTTTCATTTTTGCATTTGACCTATAGCTTTAAAATCACTCAAAGCATATACCATGCGGATATTCTCCTGGAACGCCATTGTTTTCGGTCTCCATGTACCACTTCGATAACCCATTCGAATTCCAGCTCGATTGGATACTGTGGCCAGGTGATCCAGATTTAATTCATCGAGGATACATGATTTTATTTGTTTATTTCTCCGTAGCCTGAAGGCTACGTTCACACCAAACCAAAACTAAGGCGAGTTGCGAAATTACACGAGTTACAAAAAACGACATCTCTACTCAGCTGCCGCCACAGCACTCCCCCGCCAGTTAAACGAGCATTGTAAACGTGGGAAGCGCGTTGTCCTCAAACAGAAATCGAACTCTAAGTGACATTTTACATTGATTCGAATTTGGTTGGCTGTCTTAAGCGTGACTCATCGAATCGGGATTGCTGGAGCTATCCCCACAGTCGCCCTCTACTTCACCATAACAAGATTTCAGCCTGTCGAGGGACACATTGGTTTCCTTGCTTTGATCAAAAGAGTGAAGAAGTTGGGGCGCCGCTTTATTGCTGGAAACGGACCTTCATATGGGCTTTTAAATGGAGCTTGTACCGCTTCGGTCCGAACGAAAATACAGGGTCAATAGTCTATGTCCTTGCACTTTAAGGACGCCGGCCTCCGGATCCCGGAAGAAATTTCGCAATGACGAAACAAACTCGCTCTGAGACCGGAATTCCGTACCTTCCTCGGAAGGACAAATTAAAGAACCTTTTTGAATCAAATGTTGTATAATTTATTTTCATTAACTGAATTTATTTCAGTTGCGATTTTTACTAATTATCCATTATTGTTTGAATGGACAGCTCCGCTAAAGTGCACATAGCTTATCGTGCCCAACCAAGCAACTAGAAGAAGGATAAATCAATTAGATCAAGAAATAACATAATTATATTTTGCCCACTTGTTGGCGCGTGAATCACCTACTTACCTTATCTTTGCTTTCACCCAATGCTGCTGGAATAAACCTTGTGTTGGGTTCATACGCCTTTTCTCCGTACCTATCTCCGCATATCCACGTTTGTATCTGCTGTCTACTGTTACTTAAAATAACGTAATAAATATTGTAAGATTTTTCTGAACTTAGCACTACCCACAGGGAAATGAAACGCTTCACGATTATTCCTGAAGCACTTCTTTGCAAGCTCGGGGCGCTTTCTCTCTATATCTCATACCATTGCCTTTTTATATAGAGATGTCCGCAGAAGGAAGCGCTTCTATGTCGCTACCCAGAAGCGTTTTTATATCTTTACTCAGAGGCGCTTCTCTAGTGTTCTAAAGAGTTCCTCTCCAGTGTCTCCAAGACGGGCTTCTTTAGTGTCACTAGGAAGTACTTTAAGAGTTCCTTTAATTATTCGTAAATTAGGAACCTTCCTAACGGCTTGTGTTTTTTAAAGCAAAATTGAAGAACTGGAAGTAAGAGTATTATCTGATCATTACAAGTCAAAGGAACCCTATTTACAATACAGTAAATAAGGCCATAGAGAAATTAGGGTTATATTCACTTCATTTCACTTCACTTTTACAGAACAAAACACGTTTTTTCACTTAAGAAAACTGCTTACGACTGAACTCCTTCAAGTCATAAATAAATAAATTTTCCACAATCTAGAAAATAAGCAAACCAAATGTCGCAATAAGCTTCCAAAGTGCTTCTAAGGGATGGTTCTGGAAGCGCTTCAGCAGGAAACTCATCAGCATCGTAGAATACCACTACTGATATCTGCAGATTTACCTTTCCAATTTCCGCTATCCCATTCATCTTTGCTGCCGGTAACTTATTAGGCCGGCATCATCCATCCGCTATAGCAATACTGTGCTCAGTAACCGATGAAATTACGATACGAAGCCGCCTAAGAGCGGAAATTAAGAGTAGAAGCAATTTTACACTCACCCTTCTATTACCCTCTCAGATAACAGTAAATCAACAAAAACAGCTGACATGTCTCTCTTAGCCTCAGTTTGACAGCGATCACAAAAGAAGTGCTGTGTTGTGTAGCGTTTTAGCTTGGTTTGGCGACGGGAATCACTTGGTACCGGAATTGGAATCGATTTGTTAAGTTTTTGCAAGTTTTATCAGCTTTTATAGCTGTAAATTCCAAAATATTGCCTCTAAAATATCCTCGGTGATAAGTACAAGTGAAAAGTGTGAAAAGAATCTTTTAATTCCCTGTGATGTCAATCGAAAAGTGATTCTGAGTGGGCTGAAATTAGTGGAAATTGCTTGAGGGTGAAGTGAAAATGTGTAATTGTTGTGACCGATTATTTGTTTACATTCCACTTAACGGGATGATTACGCTACGGAATGTGTCAACACTACTATTATTCCTAGGTGCAATTGGAATCGGATTGGAAGTCGTCTCAGGACTGGGTAGCAATTGCAACCACCAACATCCCAGAGCCCATGAGGTGAGTTTTATTTTTAATGAGACTCCTGACCTGACGGATTTCCTTCCTGCCGGAAATCTTCATTGCGAGATAGTTTTTTTGCAAATAGGAAGCACTGATATCGATCCCTTCACAAACTAATAATCCAGATGCAAGCTTTAGGTTAGGAAGGAATCCATCCGCCACATCTCTTCTCTGGTTTGTGCCTTCTGATTTATGAATGAAAATTGTGTGCGGCAACGTATTTCCCTCCCTTCCTGTTCGCTGCAGGAGAACACTACATCTACAACTAAATGTGCGGTTGCAAATTGACTCATTTTGGCGCAATTTAGTCCAATTTATTATTTGTGAAAACAATTCCACGTTTCTAAATAAATACGGGAAATTATTTGTAGAAACGATTTGGACACATGGCAAAACGAGCAGTTTAGATACTTTTATTTTAGATATTTTGTTGCTAGGTAATCCGTACAATACAAGATGTGCATTTTTTACACATAAATAAAATAAATTGACTTATGTTACACTTTATTAATATTTATTGAATCAACTATAAAAAAACTAGATTAACTCCTCCTCGCCGTGATATGACGATAGTCTGTCAAGATAAACTATCGTTAGTGCGTCTTGACGGCAGTAACACAGGGAAAAATCCCCATCATCTAAATCCGCATATATATATATATATATATATAATAGCTACACGTTCTTTCCAACTTAGTAGCTGTTTGATGAATTTGCCTTGACGCCATATCTTGTCTTCATTCGTTCGCTGGCCACCTTAATGTGCTTTTTCGTTTGTCCCTCAGGGCAGGACAGGACTTGAAGATAGTTTCCTGGGGCGTTCAAATTTGCAGTCTTCTGCTTACTGAATCTCCGGAACAAACACTGATTTTGAAGGAGTCTGAGCAGTTTTGTGCAATTACGCGTAATCTATTAAAATCTACGTTACGGCATTTCAAATTTCCTCGTAAACAATGTAGTCAACGGGTAAACAATGTAGAGATGGAGTAGACTTTGATTTTCGACAAGTCAAGCCCCGTAGGCACTTGGACAGTCAGTTGTAAGATGTGCTCAGTTTTTACCTTTTCTTACACTTAATGCCAGGGAGAAGTAAAGATGAGAATTTTTGAGAAGATTGGATTGGATTGGATTTTACCAAAAATCGAAATTTTTTAAATTTTGGTTCTGAAAAATTAACGGTTTCATTATAATCTATAATTTAGCATAAAAACTTTGGAATTGAAAGCGATAACGGTAATCTAATCCGACAGTCAAGCTTATATTTCTTGAAATAATATGCACATTGTTTACATCAGGTTATTGTCTACACAAATTTACTTTGCGTAGTCTACGTTCCCCGCAAATACCCCACGGCCGGACGCGCCCAAAGCGGAGGTAGACGCTCTTCACCGAGGAGGAGCTAGGAGTCGCTGTGGCCTCCCTTCGCAATAGGTTCACATTTCGCGCGTGCCGTGAGCTTCGGCCGGAGTCTTCTGCTCCAGCTGGAAGATAGCACGACTGCAGGAGCGGCAACCTGACTCTGACTTGTGGAATGCCACCTATGACAGCCTCCTGCGGCTAGATATGTCAAAGAAGACGCGGTTGGTGGTGTACGCGAACGATGTTGCTGTATTGATTGCTGCCCGCACGGTTGAGCTGGCACAGATCAAGCTCAATCAGGTGATGAGGAGATTGAAAGTATGGATGGCCAAGAAGGAGATAATCATTCTAACGAAGAAGACGATCAGCACTGTCCTGCCCATGGAAGTGGGTGGGGAGCAAGTACTGATGAAACCGACAGTCTATACTGCTATATGGAGCCAAGATATGGGGCGATCAAATGAAGATAGAGGTCTTGGAGTCGGCAGTTCTCATCATCCCGGGAATAATTCCAATTGGACGCCTTGTGATGGAAAGCAAGGCCATCTACATAACAAAAACTGAAGTAGAACGGAGGCAGGCCACCAACGAGGAGAGGTCCCATACGATGAGTAGATGGCAAGAAACGTCGAACAGCGATAATAGGGGAAGATGGACCACTAGACAGCATAATGGGACTAATAGTATAAGTGATTTTGTTACTGTAGAAGATTTTAATGTTGACTGGCCCAATGTTAACAATATGCACACAAAAGAACTTGAAACAAGTCAACAAGAATTATCCGTAAATCGAAAAAATTAATTGATTATATTAATATTAATTTAGTGAATGCAAACATTGATAGCGATTTAAAAATATCAGGCCATAACGTTATATTAATTAAACTAAAGTAAAAAAAAAGTAAACAGAAAAAATGAAATAAAATTAACTTCGATTTCTGAAATGCAATAAGAAAAGAAGCTATAACTCGTTTAGATCAATTATGTTGTACCCTAGATGGAAAGAAGGAAATAAATTACTCGAGTATTCCGACTTATTATTCCCACATATTCGCAGTAGACCTTCAAATTTGCAGGAAGTTCTACAAGCAAGCTGTGTACACAGCTTTTTGCATTGCACCAATGGCAAGCCTTAAAAAATATATGTGTAATTATAAATCAAGAAATATAGAAGGATTCCATGTTAAATAATATTTGTAGTACTTTTAGTAACTTTTATATTGAACAATTTTGTAGAACAAGAAAACTTTTAGCTTTAAATAGAGAAATAAATATTATGAAAATACTGCAGGCTTAACACAGTCCCCTTCAACTTTTCTGCAAAACATTTTTTTCCAAAACCTCAATCTTTCGAGATATTCCACCGCTCCGAAATTTTTGAAAGTATATGTACAGTAAAACTAGGCTAACCCGGGAGCTGTTGGGACCCGCCTATGAAGGTTCAGAAATTAATGTATAAAAATTTGGGACATAGATTACTTTTTTTGGGTACTCAGGTTTCCAAGTTGTACAGGTTCCGCCTTAGACAGGATTTGCTGTATATGTTTATGCAAAACAAGTTTTTAAAAGAGCGATTATGTACGACAAATTAATTAATTAGAATTTGAATGGAGAGAAATCTCTATTCAATAAAAAAGTTCTATATCAAAACTCTCTGAAGGAGTTGTCCGGTTTTGTTAATTTTCTGCCAGGTTTTCTACAGTATCTGCAGTGTGTCGAATTTTATTTCCATCTGCCTGGAAGCGTTTCCGTTTAAAAAAAAATGACTTTTTCTAATATACATTAATAATCTAATATTCATATGGCAACCAAAATGTTGTCCAAATCGGCTCATTTTTGAATTCAATCTTCTAATGTAAATAAGGTATCCGTGCACCAAATTTAAAATTCTCTATTTTAACGCGTTGACAGACAGATAGGTATTTTTTTCCTCCGCCATTAATGGCAATATACTTTTTTCTGTGTAACTTGAATATTTTTATACGTTGCAAACATTTTCTTAAACTTATTGGATATTTGTTCTAATAATTTGTTCTAATAATTTAATGAATACGCCTACTTCCTTCTTTGATTTCCAGTTAACGGATTTTCAACGCAAAGAAAAAACTACTGCTCCCAATAACTTTTAAAAATTGGATTTATATATGCAACTATATATCTATCCTTCCAAGCAGGTCTCTCTAAGCCTTCTTTCCATGCGAGAATTTTCGATATATCCGGATCTTCCAGTTGTGCATTCCTCAAATCCTCTCGATCCCGTCCTTTTTCAGGCTCCACAATACCTACCCTCAATAATCGCAATAACTATAGTCAATCCTTCTCCTCAGCACAATGACAATGCCTATAGTTCACTGATCGAGGAAGTAGTGAAGGCCTCCTCACATCGCTCATTCCAAATAAATTTCA
Organism: Dasypogon diadema; assembly: GCA_006980735.1. Classification (NCBI taxonomy): domain Eukaryota; kingdom Metazoa; phylum Arthropoda; class Insecta; order Diptera; family Asilidae; genus Dasypogon; species Dasypogon diadema. The sequence goes on from QYTT01081555.1 coordinate 22,030, forward strand.
TACCATTTTCTGACAATTTACGCAGTGGTTTCTCTCTTTTTGCAAAGCCTTTTACGAACCTCCAAGATTATGCCGGTAGTCCCAGAGAACTACGTAGCTATCGCTTATCAATTGGTCTAGGCCAATTTTGAACAACTTCAATCTTATCAGGTTTTTCAGCTTAGTCGTCTCAAGACACGAATTTTAAAGTGCAAATGGCATTACTATAAGCTGCCATAATCTGTTTCCAGCAGAGAATGCTGTCATTTCAGGGTCATCTAGATGGGCTACCAGTAGCCACTTTTCAAGTCTAATATAATCAACCATTGGGCTCCAGCGTATCGTCGATTCTAAGGACAGAGTAACTTTTTAATGCATTCATTTATTTTACGGTAATCCACAGAGAATCTTTCGCAGTCCTACCACTTCCTGTTGCTATATACACTTATTTAATTCCAAAACTTCCAGCTGCTTTTTAAACTGTCCAAAAAATATTTTTCAGTAAATCAGACTCGTTTAAAATTCGAAAATTTCAAAATTAAACAGGGTGAATGGAACTATCAATCAGACGTTAAGTTCTAACGCAATTTTTTTGGAGGCTTAATCAACTAACATTAATAACTTTTCATTCTAAAATCTTAAATATGATTAAATTGGTAAAAATAGAACAGATTCATCGTTTCATACATTCTTACATGTATTGAGTCAGACGAAGGTCAATTTGAGCACTTTTAGTAGATTAAAAATCGTGCATTTGCTATCTATAAATACGAAAACAATAGAATAATTTCAAAATACAGCACTGTTTGACTTTTTTAGTCATTAAGTGTAGCAGTTATAAAAAATGATACCTTCAGAAAACAAATTACGTATAATTCGCTGAGTGGAAACATAGACATCAATAAAGTTGATATTGAGATAAAGCGTAATCAGTTGCCTGTAAAGTAAGACCCAATAGTTTGCTGTATGTTCAATAGTTTCCAAGTTTTGATTGATGATTTGCGACGTCATATCTTAGTGGGTATGGTAGATACCCCCACTCCCCCCACCCATATAAGCAAGAAATTACCCCTTAAGGGATGTATAATTACATGATTATTTACTCCACGGTTTTAACTCAGAAAATGTTTGTCTACGTGGGTGCAAATTTTAATGAATATGACAGCAAAGGAGAGTCTAATTGACTAAAGGCATCCAATTATAATAAATTATGCACACAGCCATTTGAGCTAATCGGGACTTGCCCTTATGAGGGTGTTAATATAATTACTATTTTGGAAGTATTTGGGCTAAGTTTAACTTATTTTTTATGTATAGGGTTTTTCATTATACTTATCATAATTTCTTTGCATAATGTCATGCTTTGTTTTCATGAACAAAACTGAAATCCGTATTCCAGGATATTGTATAATATTATTATCTTAATAAACTTCTAAAAAGACAGACCCTTTTACATCACATTAATTTTCTAGAATTCTACCCCTTTTTATTGTTCCGGAATCATTTTAATTTTATCATTCATAGAAAGGCATGCAGAATTGGGACACGTTATCTCGAAAACGAAAGCGGATACATGTCACATATCAAATTAAAGGGAAACTTATGAGAATTCCAAACCATGCAAGAAAAGTGAAAATTTTTCCAAAAAAGCAATAATTAATGTGCAATTTCCTTGCATAATTTGGAATCTTCATAAGTTTCCCTTTAATTTGATATATCACATGTACCCACCTACCTCCTTTGGTTTTCGAAATAACCCATCCCTATTCTGGATCCCTTTTTGTGAGCAAATAACTAAGAAAATTTCGGGAACAATAAAAGGAGGTGAGGTTTTAAAGTGATATAAAAAGTAGGTATTTTTAATAGTTTATTTAAATAATTATAAAATCGAACTGCTTTCCAAATAGTTAAAATTACCATAATTGCTCTACATGCCCTCCATATTAAACTAGCCAGCCTACATTGTGTATATCCATCTTTTTTTGGCAGATTGATAGTGATTAAAATATCCTTAGCTTTTTCCGCTGCTTCCACAATTCACGCCTTCAACTGATCCCACGTATCGATTTTTGTAATACAGACTATCGGTGTCAGGTTGGGTGATTTTGGTAGCTTGCTGATAGTTCCACCCCATCTAACAATCCAAACAATCGTGACGCATTGTTTTGGTGAAATATTGTATTTTCTAAAGTTAATGAAACCTCTTCAAGTTCTAAAAGACGGGGTCACTCCCAAAACCTTTCCATCTTCCTTTTTTTTTTTGAAAATAGTGAAATTTTCAGAAGAACATCCTGCTAATGAAAATAAGCTTGCACGAGAAAAGCTATACCCTTGAGACCTTACATATGTGTACGACCGACAAGACCATGAGTAAGAGGACCGACGATGATGATATACAATTCAATTTTAGATGATAAAATCAAGAAGAGTCCGCGAACTAACAGACAGACAGCTTTTAGTGGTTGGTTGTGGTGTGCTATTACTGACGGGTATAGAATGGTATAAAAGTCCGTTCCGAACACAGAACGAGTCAGAGCTTGACGTGAGCTCATTGTCAATCGGAAAGTCCGAAAAGGGAAAATTAATTCAATTTAAGAGAATTAATCTGAAATATATTTTCAATTGCTTCAAAAGTCAAATAGCTAAAACTACTTATAGAGAGAGAACTGAGTTACATATAACAATTTTTTATCTTCTAGTTCTAGCCAATTTATTTTATTTGGAATATTTCGCTATACCTAAGTTTAAATGAATTTTGGAACACAAGGAAAATCCTATTGGAAAAGTTCACATCGTTTGGATATTTTCTGAGTATTCTTGTCATATGAAATTATAGATTTTAGGTATTGCACTACTGCGTTCAGAAAAATTGCCCCCTGGACTACCTCCGATTTTTGGCTAAATTCAGCAGCAGGATAAAAATAGGCAAAATTTTGTTTGAATATTTATTTTGGTTCAATTGGTTAACTCTTTTTAAGGATTTCATATTTTTGTCAATGTGGGTATTCTTTCGTGGGCATCTGCACGATTTTTTTCCATACTTATCATACTTTTAACAAGTTACTTACCAAATATTATCCTTGTGCTAAATATTGTTTAATTTTATTTTACCATTCACGTGCTTTTCGGTTTCACAGTACTAAAAAATCAGTCAGAAAAATGCTTTATCTGCTTTCACTGTTTATAATTTTAACCATAACGTATTTCAGATATTCTTAACTGCACACATGTTTTTTAAGTTCTTGTGGCCATCTAGAATAATTTTCTGTTCTAAATATATTTTATTATCTTCCGTAATATGTAGAAATTCTTTCGGGCGACAAGAGCAACTGGTTTTGCATACTCTTATTTTTTTTTAGATAAAAATACAGAAATTGGAAGAAATTGCAAAATCAGTTTTATTATATAACAATCCCAATTGCAAAAGGTCCTAATGCTAAATATCGAAACCGTCCTATGAAAGTTTCCCGATTTGTTTTTTAAATCACTACGTCATTGCACATCCATTAAAACCCATCTAGATCTAAAAGCCTCTGCTGAACTGAAATTTATTACACCCAGATCATATACCTAGTTAGGGCCATAGATTAAAATTCATGGATGAGCAGCACTAATTATGACTGTGCCGAAGTCTGAGAGAAGTTGTCACCTGAAGATGCAATCCCATACAGAACACACTGGTCTAAGGAGCTCGATAACCTTCAGGTTTCCTTAACATTATATGACTCATTCGTTATATCACTAATTAAACACATATCCCAGGTATGGAATCTTTTCTTTGCTGTCCACATCGGCCGTATTGAGCCGGTTCAGTGCAATTTTATTAGAGATCTTCCTCGGAACGGCATATGATTCTTCCGCCTGACCACGAACGGCTCAATCTTATTGGCCTGATTTCCTTGGAAAAGCGACGTAAAGTTACCGAGGCTGTTTTCATCCACCAGATGTTAATTACTAATATTGACTCTTCGGAGTTCGGAGGCACTGGTGACTTTTAGGACTAATAGCCGCAATTTGAGGGGTGTCCCCCTTTGCATATTAACTTTTCTAGAACTAACTACGGTAAGCATGAGCCTATTAACTGCAAATGCACAGCAGTTAATTGTGTTGAGCAACACTTCGACTTGAATGTATCCAAGAATATACTAAAAAACTGTCCTTATCTTGTCTTGTGATTATTGACTTGTGAATGCTAAAATCACAAACTAATTTCATTTTTTTCTTTTGTCTTCTTAATTTGTTTAACCCTGTTACATATTTTGCATCACGCCGGTGTGGGAGCTTCATCGTAACTCATTTCTATTGAAATGTGTGAATGCTTAGTGTGGAGACAGGTAAATGATTGTTGGTTTCCCGCTGAGAAGTGCGCCTTCTGGGTTAGAAAGAAAAATCATAAAAAAAACGTTATGTTCAAAAGAAAAAAATATAACAGCTAAAGTGAAAGTTTCACAAAATTGTCATGCGTTTCGCTTATAATATATAATTAAAAGCTTCCATTTAATGGACATAGCAAAAGATTAAGTGGAATTCGAAAACCATAAATTTCAAAGGTGTTAAGCTCTCCCATCAATCTTTGGAGGAAAAGAACAACTAATTAGGTAAAATTGAATTATAATAAATAATTGCTACATTCACCTTATTTGCTTGGGAGATGGGAATTCGACTTACGAAAGTTCCATTCTATGTACTTTAAAAATATTAACTTTGATGTATCCCCAATAAAAATTTCTAGTTAGAAGTCAAAGCCATTTGTGAGGAAAATTTTAATTTGAAATTTAATAAGGACTGTGTAATTTAAAAAAAGTTAGAATTCTTTTGAGATTTTTCTGTCTCTTAAAAGCGAAACCCTGAAAGACTGTCCATATTTTGCCTACTCGTTAATTTGGTACTGCTGATGAATAAATCCCGAGTACAAGTTCCACTTTAGCATCTCAAATTATTCAGAAAGAATTACTTGAACTCAGTTTAAAAAAAAATCTCATTTATGGTTTTCATTACACAAAACAAATAATTTCGTATTTGTTTGGACTTGATGAACTCGAGAAAAGTTTATTGTGTTGAAAATGCATAGTTCAGAGACAAAACTCCGCTTTTGCTTTGAGGTTAGCTATCCTTTTGTTTTATCTCAAGAATTGCTCCCTTAGGTCAAAATAAACTTGGTATTTTCAGATTTAAACATCTATGCTGGTACAGGGACTGGTTTCATAAGCTTTTCACAGAGCAAAGAAGGAACGAATTTATACAAAGTTCGACCAAAGCGTTATAAGTTTGCTACTAATTCAGAACCGTCCCTAAATTCAATTAAAATTGTCTTAACTTATTACACAATAACAACAAAAGTAAGAATGCCATTTTTTCTAGAATAATTAAACGTCAGACATGAAAGGTTTATATTTTCTCATTACATGTCCAAACATGTTATGTTTTTTGCTACAAGATCCAGATCTGTAGGTAAGAAAACGATCAAGATTCCGTTTTATACATTGGCAGTACCGATAACCGTCAAGTTGCTAATTGTAAGGCGTTATTTTATTATGCTAGAGGTAATAACGTAATATTTCAAATGCGTAAATTTTACTTGTTTTTTTTTATTCCTTAAAATTTTATATTATACATGTTTGTTCATTTTTAAGACCACTCTTTGAGTTTGACAACAAGTAGTGCCACCATCTAAGACTAGAAATATGCACCTATATGTGAGAGTAAGTATACTAATTTTCAGATCTTTCAAAATCCACATCCAAAATCTGTATAAAGATGGGAATCTTGTGTTGTTGTCGCAATTACGTGTCTAAGTAAGATCCGGATCTTGAGATCTGTGCGGATCTTGTGCAAAAAAAAAATACAGTTAGTTTTCGTTCCGATGAGCAGGTCTACCCGAGCTGGGTCCATTAAGGCGAATTTTAATTTTTTATATTATATTCGATTACGCCAATATCACGTAGCTGATTCTTTTGGCATAATATTTACTGAAATATTTTTTAGGGAAATATAAATTGTTGGCCTTCCTTTTTGTCAGTGAAACACAATTACGAAACAGTCAATGAAACACGCTTCCTCTGCCACGGATGGCCATTAAGTATAAAATTTCGAATTTTGCAATGGAAAATCTTAAACATTTGAAAATGTGCTCTTTATCAACGACCTAAATTCCTCCTTTAATAGATGCCTTTATGTGTAACGACAACTATTAATATACAGATTCAAAATTTTCAAAAACTCCAAATGACCCCAAAATGAACTTCGAACTCCGCTCCCAATTTGTAATATTTTCAATTCCTTTGGTATTCATTAAGTCATTCTATTCATTTCTTGAGAAGAAATAATTTACTTTAAGTACCAAATTAAAGAGGTCGTTATGAGAGAATTAAATTAAACAGCTCTGAAGATATCGTTGTTGTTATGATACAAAACTGTCTATCAAACCAACATTAAGACAGGTACACAGAACGGTATGAGAAGCGATAAGTAGGTCTGGATCATAAAAAATTCACCCATTTATTTTAAGGATTATTATTCAGGGCACATCTTTTTTTTTATAGAGTCTATAAAATATAAATGTAGGGAAGATTCACTTGTCATTCATCAAATAAATTTATCTATTTATCTTTTTATTATCGAGTGTAAACAACAAAATTTCTATAAGAACAACTTCGAATTTGAAAATTTTAAGAAAACTCTTATGTAAGAAAAATAGAACAAAATTGCAATTATGAAGGAAACATTTTGATTACAGGTTAATTTAATCCGTAATATGTATTTGCATATACAAGGGATAGAGAATCCACCGAATCTTGCGGTATGCCAGCATTGATATGAGCTAATGTTATAGAGATAACACTGTTTAAAGAAACACAGATGGAATAGTTGGAAAGGAGAGAAGAGGATTGTTATGATTGAAGGAGTTTCTTGCAAGGTTCTCTGGCTCTTTCACTTGCTCTGACATCGTGCTGGGTTTTGCTGCGCATGAAGCCCACAGCTTCTCCTTGACAAGACACGAGTCTGTGGTTTTATTGGCGGAAATGAAGGGCTTGACGAGCCCAAAAACTTCAGACTACCGGAATCTACAGCAAGAGTTGCTGACAATATCTACGGTCTTCTCAATTAAAAGAACTTGCAGTTTGAACGAAAATCCTAAGACAAAAATAAAACAGAATAGAGGAATTTACACCAGGACTTATCATATCTTCATCGTCCAACTCATTGCACTGCTTTCCTAGCTTAATTTTTAGGCCAGTGATTTCGTTCGAACAATGTCCACTAAAGTAGAGAGAAAAGAGCGTAAGGTATGCGATTTTGCGTCTCAGCTGCTCAGCTCCAGAGAATCGAAATTATCAACTTGTCGACAATTGATAAATTGATGGAAAGCACGAAAAGAATGCGAGATAATACAGAGCCTTGCGTTACACCGGTATTCCTGCTATATGAATTAGAGATGACACCGTCCAGAGCAGGCAACTTCCAATCCAAATGAGCACAGATTGGCCTAGAACGAAAGCTGGAAGTTTGGCTAAAAGAGGAAAGTACCAACTCTCTCATAAGCCTTCGAAATATCAACGGCAACCACCCCCGACATGCCAAAATTATGGATGGACATTAATGCCAGCTCTCCGTAAGGAACGTCATCAAATCAGCAGTTGAACGCTTGGCGCGAAAACCATATTGGCGATCGTCGACTAGGTGATTAGTTTCGAGATATTTTATCAGTTGAGCTTTTATAAGTGTCTCACAGACCTTTGAAGTGATTGTTGGAAGGATCGCTAGCCTCTTCCTTTTAAGGAATTGGCTGAGGATGAGAGAATTTGCATGAAAATGGAAAAGTGCCTCGTGAATCGAATAAATGGAGGAATTTCCTTTAAGGTTTAGCAAAAAGCAATGGCGAGATCCTGTAGCGGTTCGCTACGTTTTTCATTTAATAAATACTCGTTTTTCAATTTTAAAGCATTGCACATTGGATACGAATTTTAAAGAAATAGCATTTTAATTTTAATAAAAACAGAAAGAAAAGATATTGACTTTATAACGAAATGAAAGTTATTGAAATAATTTAACAGTTAGTGTACTCTGATAGTGTTCAAATACTTTTACCGGAATTTTATTTAACAGAGGGACACAAATCACTTTGAAATCTTACATTCAGACAACAATCATGATAGCTGACTTTAGACAAACACTTTGGAACATTTTACAAGAAAAATTCTGGTATTCAGTTCTGAGATTTTACTCTAAAAGGTCACTTCCTCTCAATTAGTACTGCCTGTTATTTTCCATATAAATAAGGAAGTGTAGATTTTATTTAAAGGTGTCCTTTTTGCTTCGATAGATATTGTGTTTAGTGAATAAAAAATAACTAATAACAGTAATTTAAAAATAATTTATTAAAATAATTTAAACTGAACTCGCCTAGAGACTGATATTAACCAAACCGTTTAAATATATATTATTAAGAAAATAAATCAATAATAGTAGTAAAGAGACGGTGTTTATGTAAAATGTGAGTAAAGTTTCACGTTGGCCATCTCAATACCATGAGGTTCGGTGGCTTTGCACACGTTAAAGTTCACAGGAACTTTATAAACCCCTCGTGTGCGAAAATTTAGTAGCTCTTAATTATATTAGATTGCCCGAAATATCTGAAAATCAAGGGGAACTTAATATATTACTCATAGTGGGTAGGAAAAGACCTTTCAATTTATCTTCATGAAATTTTTGTACGGTAGGTGATATAGCGTTATCCTGCCGAAATAACATATCACAATGATTCACGGGGAAATTCAGCTTTCTGTAAAGAGCGCTCAAAAAGTTTTCCAATTTTGTACAGTTCAGTCTCTGAAGAAGGTTGTAAGAAATGTCAATAAAAATCTCTTTTAGACATCCTATCTTAAGAAAAGTATTTGCTTTAACATTGAACATGTCATGTGTCTCTTTAAGGTTTCTATAAACAGTTCATTTTCAATCTCAAATGGAAATTCAAGGTAAAATCCCTTTCAGTTCGTGTCAAACGTGAAAACGGAATGGAACTGACTTCCTGTTTCCATGGAAAAATTCCCTTCAAGATCCATCTCCGAAATGAAAATATTTGAACAACTCTCGGCACGTGTACGTTAGGATATAACATACAGTCATATACTAGTAAAGATATTCCTCCAAGCTTCGCTTGCGTTGTCACGTTAATTAAGAATTTACAAAAGAAACTTTTCCTGATAAACTATATCCCATCAGTGCTTAGCATTTTAGCCTGGCAAAGTGCTGCATTTCCCAATATTGTATCCAAATTCAATTCAGCTCTACCAGTATTTTTTAAAATCACTTAACGAAATTATTTGATAAAAAATAATGTGGGAAATATTTGTTACAACAGCTACATGTAACTTTTACAGAAACATTTAGATACTCACAACAAAAAGCATTTCTCCTTGGCTCGATAATTTTCGTTCAATATCCATAAATAACGCTGGAAATTGCTTAGAAATGTTGGCTCAATACTTTTTGCGTTCAGGTGCCAAAGTTACGAAAACCTTGCGTTAATTGCTTAAATATCAACACTGCATTAATTATCATACAAGAAAAGCCTACCTGCAATCTTGTAGCCATATACTATAGGAACACATTTTCCCACGGTCTAATATGCGACGTGCAATCGAAATCGCATCATGGCAAATGTGCAGGTTACACCCATTGCCTAGTGTAGTTGATGAATTGCTAACTTCGTGATGAACTCGTTGTGCAAATTTCAGGTGTGAGTTGAAATGCACTGGTAATTCTTTAGCACGCTCTTGACTTTCACATATGCTCTGCAGGAATTTACATCAGCTTGGTCATGATTGACTGATGATCTAGAATTTTCCCATATCTGGGGAAGCTTCCTCCCAATTAATTCATGCAACTGTGGAATATTATCTTAGATAATGATGGGTTTAGTAAAGCTATCTAAATTCCTGATTTTAGATACCTTAACGTGATAAATTCGATAAAGTGCGCATTTGTTGAGGCAAACGTTCCGGTAGATTTCATCCTTCCCTCTTTAAAAATTGAAAGCTTTTGATTTTAATAATTGTAGGCATCCAAGGCAACCGTGGGGGTAACATTTGTTGTATAACAAATCCTCCTCGTTTAACAGCTTAGTCATTAGGTGAAAATCGTTGAGCTGAGAGGATTACATTTCAAAATGCCCTGAAATAAATACCTGCTTAATTTTACTTTACATTCGCAGTGGCGCTCCTAGCACTGTTACCACCCGGGGCGGTAATTAATGGTGTCATCCCTTCTCCCTATAAACGTTTGGTCGTTAAACTAAACATGGTTCTTGGATTAAAAAATTTGTCCGCTCGTCGTTCATAGCTGCTTATTTTTAATATAACCCTGGCTATTTCCGCTTGAAGTGGAAAAATTCCTCCCTGAAGTAAGTGCGTTTCCAGGCCGTTTCATTGTTTTAGTCTCTCAACAAACAAAAAATTACCTGAGAGCTAATTCAAGAAAGAAAGGACCATTTTAAAATGCGCTTACAGTTGTTAATTGGCAAAAATCTTATCCACTTTCAAAGTTATTTAACACCTGTGGATTGTCTGTTGTCACTTTCTGACCCAAGCCATTACTCAAACAGCTCCAAATAATTGTCCACTGCTTTTCAAAATATGATCTTATATTTTTCTACAGCTGTAATGTTTTTCAGTCGGTCCGTGATTGGAACAATATTGGTATGAACAAATTGTTTGCCGATGCCGCCTCAATTGTTTGGAGTCATATACATCTGTGGACGCCATGAATTGTAGAATCCATCTTAGTTCCTTAAAAGTTTTCAAGCATTTATCACAGAATGTATAACATACACGCCGCCAGAAACTTTTGCGAATATTTTACAATTCAATTCATTTTGCAATTAAATCTGAGTACCTATTTTTCTTATAATAATTCAAAAACAAATAAAAAAAATCATGGAAGGAGCAAACAGAATTCCTGACAGGTTAATTCAAAAATATTTTCACATTAATTAAGGATGAAAACTTTTATAAAAAGTCGAAATGGACCACATTATTTTTGTGAACCAGAATCCTTCTATTGTCAACATTAGTGGCTCAAAACAACCCTTAGAAAATTTCAGACGGCTCAAACAATTCACCTCTTTACAAGTCACATATCTTCGCCAATCATAATAAAAACGTGCGTTCAAAGGTCAATTTTTATAAGTGCAATGTCAGCAATATTAGGAGCACGAATTATATCATAAACTTAATGGATCCAGACGGATATATCCCAGAAGTACACCCGGCATTACAATAACAATAATTTTCTAATTAAAATATGAATTCTTGGACCTTTACGCCAGAAAGTCTTGAAACTGACTAGATCTCCACGGCATGTTGAAAGGATGAATTTTTTTATATGCCTTGTCGTACCGTATATGTCGTTACATCACATTAGGTCTCACTGTAAGTATACGAAGACGTCTGAAAGCTCCAGTTCAAATAGCCTATTCCGTGAAGTGTCTGCCGTAATGGTACAAGTTTCTGTCTCATTAAGATAAGCATTTTTCTGTATCTTCGAAAGATTCATTTTTATTATTAAGGACATTGACGCATGTCCTTAATGTATCCCGCCAAATAAAACTTTTCCCATTTTCTTCTGATGCCGTGAATATCCTTTTTCGCTGCCGGATTGCGGATTATATGTCTAATTAGAGTTATTCAAGGTATCTGGAACTACTCTTCCATGTTCTTAAAGTGAAAGTAATTGAGTGAATTTTATTCTAAGGAAAATTAATTTCTTTAACTAATTTGTTGTGATATTATATTATATATTTCCTGCACCAACGAAATGTCGCTTGTTTAACGGTCCTGTATTTCTTCTTTAATAGCCACTGTACCAATGAAATATGCGCCCTATTTTCTTCTAAATTAATCCCGTTCCAACATACCCCTGCACCGAGCCATCTTCATCCTTTCCCTGCTGTGCACGTCTACGTGCCTGCCTATACGTTTTCTGCTTAGTGCTATGACGTCTTTTGTTGGCTGGTCCGCCGTATATATATATAAATATTTATAATAAAAGAAGCTCAACTTGACTTCGAGGTACTCTCTCTCCTCACCGACTCGTATAGAGAGAGCAGTCAGGATTCTCTTTTTAGTTATGACCGCGATTTCCAACTTGTGAAGGGCTAACAACCGTCCGTGCATCGTCATTAAGCCGCTGATGGTCCGCATTACTCGGTTTAATTTAAACCGTGGCCAATCCACGCTAAACTCCACAACGAGTACTTCAACATTGTCCATTTGTCCAACTAAGCACGTCTCCTTGGACGTGCATTGTCCATTTGTCCAACTAAGCACGTCTCCTTGGACATTTATACTCGCAACAAATAATAGTAAGCGGCCTTCCAGAAGTCCGATGATTGATACCTGAGCCACACACCATGTGATCGCCCTTCATCCCTGATCTCATAGGGGAAGCAGTGAAACTCCACGGTATCTGACGTACACAAAAGGTGGTAGGACGGCGCAAGTTCAGGATCGCCTTTTTCTTCCTTGATCGGCACCAAGTGCACAACTTTCTAGCGGAAGCAGAAGATTCCTTCCGTTACACATGCAATATACATACGTAAAGCAGGTCAGGGCTTTGACGGGAAAGCGTCTTCAGCACCTTGATCGGGATCACATTTCCAATCTTTCATTGACAGGAAGTATCAAAACTACAACAACACTACAATTAACTTCAGAAGTGATTCATATTTTACTTATATAAAATCATTCCATCGATCTATTTGAAATATTCTTTCTTCATCATTTTACTTTTATCTTTTTCCAGAAGTTATTCCACCTTAAAAATTCCGAAATACCCATACTCAAAAATTTCCCATGGATGATTGACTTTCATCTGAGCAGATATTCTGCTGTTTTAAAATTACGATGGTAAAATATTTCCTCGCTTTTCTTTCTTTTAAAGAGTACTACTTCGTTATCGAAGGGTTGCTGACTAATTCTAAAGGGCAAAATACACACCCGAATGCTTTCTAGATATTTGCAATGCCAAATATCAATGAAAGCGGTCGATGAGGTTGCAAAATTGTCACAAATTGTCATTCATTTCATGAATTTTGAAAGGGTAGTCATTAGGATAAATGTACACTCACTCACAAAATTGATAGCATGCTTTTTTTTAAATCGAACTTGTTTAAAAATAACATGCGCATTGTTAATGTATTAATTTTATCTCATGTTATTTTTTTATATTAAATTTGACAAGATTTGTACTTATTGAATATTATAATTCAGTACTACTGGAAATTGCACTAATTGAAAAGTTTGATACCAAACTTTCAATTTTTTTAGAAGAAGTTCGAGAACAAAGTGTTTTGTATTTAATTCAAATGGAGCTTAGAAATATCTACATAATTCGGGAAACTTTTGGCGAAAAACTTCACAAAATTCAACAGCGGTAGAAATAATCCAAAGATATCCAAATCAAGTGTAAAAGCGATAAGCTTCGCAAACACTTTGAATATCTTTGTTGTGCGAAATTGGCATGGCCCTTGCACGGAGTTGTGCAGATAAGGAAATGGTGGGAGGATATAAAGCTCCAAGAAAATTAAATATAGAATATTAGTACATACGTATTGGGATTAACGATTGGAGGAGGTTTAAAAGAACTGGAAAACTATATTATATATATATCAACGGATGTTATTTGCTTTTCCATTATTCTTTACAGATGTGGGATACAAAAGCCCTCATCCAAACTTCTGCGATGTTAGTCATTACTTCGGAGCAATATTCAGCGTTACTCAATGCGGAACAATCTTTCCAGCTTACTTAGCTGAAAAATTGGTTAATTCAAACGGTTCCCTTGAAGGGTCTTACTAATCCTTTGATAGAAGGCTGATATCCCCTAAATTGAGACAAGAAATGGAAAGTTGGTTCGAAGGTAGATAATAATCTGGATTTTCCGGAACAGCGGTAACAAGCGTCGAAACAGTGTTATGCTTGCTATGTATGTATTAACCGATAGTGAGTGACACAGTCGCTTAACAACAGATACCGCTTATGTGCCACATTTCTAACGATAGGATAGAATTGAATTGAGTTTTTATCTGGTTTTAAAATATCAGCGTAATCCGCCATTTTTTTCAGGAGCTTTACTGGGGTTCAGCACTATTTTCGCTCTGCATTGTCATTTTAAATCCAAGTTAATGTCACTACCTTCATAGGATTTAGACGATTTTAACAAATTTTGATTCAACCTCAACGCAACTTAATTCAAATTTAGTTAAAGCCCTGCACGGTGTTTTTTTTTCAAGTTATACACACACGTAAACGAAATCAGAAAATATGAAAAAGAATGATCATTTGTATAAGTAATTTATTTTATCTTTTCCATATGATCTGGAAGCAGTTTGAACAGCTTGAACAGCCTGAACAGGTGGACCAAAAATTGAAGATACCCTTGGGGCTGGTTTTCTCTGCGAGTGGAAATTTCACTGCGCATTGAAAAGTATATCACAGTCTCCCAGGTGAAGGTGAAACCTATCCTGGAGGCAGCCATTTTGCTATTTTAACTAAAAGTATTTAACTAAAAGTCGATTGGAGCATTGATGATAATCAAATTAAAAAAAGTTTACATCCACGTGTTTCCACCTTGCCAAGCTGCTTTTTTTCATTATTAATCTAATTGATTGTGTTTTTGACGGAAAATAGAATTTTATCAAAATACGAATTCGTTTATTCACTTAAAAATCCGAACATTGAAAATGAATAGTCTTTTTTTAGTTTAGTTCCGCTGTCTTTTGCTTTATCTTTATTCACTTAAAAAGT